>KI422613.1:11335-66424 GCA_000473375.1 Anopheles culicifacies | reverse complement strand
TCATACCAACAATAGAGACAAATATGAGATATTGATCTTGAGTTAAAACATTCCGTCGATTCCCAAATTATCGATCAATCAATCGATGCCGGAGCTCTCGAATACCTACCATCCCTTCCGAGAGTGCCGGAAAATGCATCGCACTATTTCTTCGGATGTAAAGGGAAAAAACATATAACAAGAAACTTTCCATTTTTTCACCATTCATTACATTTCACCCCGTGGAGATATTAAATGAAATCGATTATGAAATAAAGCTTCACGGACATCACTTTCCGTTTCGTCGTACGTTCCTATTCTGCGGCACCGAATGTACGGAAGATCGATTTCACGTCGACGGTGTTGCCCGGTGTCACTTTTTCAGCAATGGGAGTGTTACAAGAGTCTTACGAAAATTGATCGTTTATATTTTTCGTCAAGGGCCGATTGATGGCGGTGAAGGAATTACACGTCACAGAGACATGGTAAAACATGATGCTCTCCCTTGTTCCAGACAGTTATCCCTCATGTGGCACTTTTTCTGCCAAAGTGATCCCCCTCTGCGTTAAGGGCCCAGTCGAAGTGGCGTTAGCGCGCTCATAGCGATAGAAAAAGGTCATGTGGCTCAATTTTCGATCGCTCACACACTCAAAATCCCGTAAATCCGTAGCCTTTCCATATTGTTGGTTGTGGGCCAATAAATTGACCGCCTGAATGAGGGAAGTTAAAAAGGGTTTTAACACCCATCCCACTGTAACAACAATGTCTCGTTGCATCACGGACCTTCTGTCCCCTGCGGGAGGATGAATGTCGATAAGTTTTATTTCTTGTTCATCTTGGGAGTAGTTGGGTCGGCCAGTTGCGATGGCCGGCAATGATGTTTGGTCGGGAAGGCCAATTTGGCTTTTAACACTTTCACTCGCGAAGCCCTTTAGGCGGGCGGTGTCAAAAAATGCAAAACCCTTTAAGGTCACACACCGAAAAGGGAAGAGGGATTTGAACTACGGGAAACATCTTAAACCTTTTCGAGGGTAACAGAAGGGATAGAAGGGTGAACGCGGGTTGACAGTTTACTATAAATCACTTTCTACTAGCCTGGCAGGGTATAGGGACGATCAACAGGAACTGAAAAGTTGGAACAGATTTATAAAGTCGTCTTCCTTGCGACCGATCTGTGGCAGCTACTAGAAATAAAAGGCTGAAAGCTCTCATTTTTACATGTTTGAAAATGCATTTCGCTTTCGTTACGATTAATGGCAAGTCTGGACAGTGTGTGGTTGCGTTCCCTTAACATCCGTGACCCATCGTGTCCGAATGATTGATATGCGTTATTTATGCATTTCGGTAGCATACGTGGTGGTAGTGAAGACTATGTTTGGAAGCCCTGAAAATTTACATACTGGAGATGAATGGCACTAGCTTTCTTTTCCAATTTTTCGTCTCGAAGCTTATGCCGCTCTGCTGGTTCGCTGGAACAGTGGATAAGTAATAAACGGTGTACCGAGCGATGCAAAGATCCCCACCCAAGTCTCGCCCAAAAACTTCATTACCTTCAAATAAACTATGCACCGATCAACTACTCCCTATGATTGCGAAAGGCCATAAGTCGACCGTTTTGTGGAGGACCTTTCTGACCATGGGTAATTTTTATTACACCGCTAATATAACGACCCCACACGGCTTGCAGCTGTGCTCAAGATGATGGCTGCGTTGGAAAATATCGATTGGCTCTGTCTAGAAAGACGATGGGGAAGTTAGTCCCCCCGGCAGGGGGCACATGATGTTTACGCTTTTCGATCACCAATCGACTTCCGTCGAAGGAAGGAAGCGATCTTAACACAGGATGCCCAATGTCTATATATACGGTACGGAGCATCGTTGAGGAAGAAAGTAAAACCGCACACACAAAAATTCGAGAAATCGAGTAAAGAAAGCTATCAACGATAATATATGAGGTGCGCTTTCGTAACGTTTCCTACCCATCGTGCTGTTGCTACATTTGGTGGTACTTAGCATTGGGCTTTGTGGTCCAACACACCCACTCGAACGCAAAAGATCTTAAAGCCAAGCGTCACACGGTGGCATTTTGGCAAATTGAAAGGAAAATCAATTTCACCCACTCCCTTTTTCTATTTGCAATTTCCAACCGGCGTAATATAAAGAGGGCGTTCTGGAAATGGAGAGTAGATTGGAAAAGAAATGGCTTCTGTTCGGATGGGCGGTCCGAGAGGGTTGGCTTCTTTCTTGTGCGTCACAGTGTTTGGGTAACTGAATCTCCCCAGAGTACTGGGGTAGAAAAACTACGAAAACTGAAAGTAAAGCTTAACGTAAAAGGTTATTCACCAAGTACCTCCTTAGTTACCCTCGGTTTTGTACGGGTGTCGCATATTATGGACTATTTTTAGCATTTTCGCAACTTTCCCGTACGTGGTCCTGACCGACGTTGTCTTATAATTAAGCAATCCAGCAAGGGTGCGGGGAAGAAATAAATACAAGTTGCTTCCGCACTGCACAGCATAGCAGTTTTTATATTTCGACACAAATCTACGTGGTGGCAATTATTGGGCAAGACAGGCCCCAACAATCATCGTTGTCGACAGGGAAGAATTCTTGCGTGGCAACTTTCGCCGCGCGTTTGCATAGTGTTGCTTTTTTGCGAACCAGCAAAGTTGGACGTCGGGACCAAAATAAAAATGCAGACGAGAGATTGGTAGAAGGATTGCCTGTCTGGGACTTTCGCGAGAGTTATCAAGGAGGTGACTAGAGGAGGAGGCTCGTCGCATCTGAAGTCACAAGGTATGATCATCGTGGATATTAAGCCTTATTTATCTACTCCTTTCAAGATGGCTTTCATTTGTTGATGTTTGGTGGACACATGATACGGTTGATTATGCTTCTTCGCTTACTGTAACTTCCTGCTTGGTGCGTTAAGATTAAAACCTTGGAATACCTTGTGCGGCAGTAAGGTAACCCGTAAACTTTTTCTTTTGTACGGATGTTTAAAAATTTCCTATTAACCAGTAGCAAACGGGAAGGATGGAGCTTTTACTATCAAATCAAGTAAATCTACCCAATTTACGTTGTAGAAGTATAAATTGATAATGATCATGCGTATAACGACAAACTTACCACAGTTGATGTTGGAAATTTTGGTATTGTTTCTTACCTTCTTAAGTGTTACTCATTTATGTTGCCCCACGTCCCATTTCATCTGCTCTTTCACTAACACCTTGTAGCAACATAATCTCGATCATGAGCCAGTGAGGTCTGTTTTTAACACCTCATCAACAAACCACCGTTTTGAAAAGTTTGCTTCATGTGCCAAACCTTTACCGACAAAGAGGATGTTTTTCGCGACGATGTTCTAGTTGGGCTGTTCGCTTAAACTTCCATTTGCTCATTAAAGTACCGCTAACCCCATGAGTGCGTGTATGCGTTAGCGCATGTTTTATGTTCTACAAAAGTTGGATGTTAGGATTGAAGAAGTAAAAAACAACAGCTCACCGATTAGCACGACGAAGAAGGTTCAATGTTTCGTGGTGAGTGTTTTGTTACACATGGAACGTGATGAAATTTTTAAGACGAGCTCAACCCCGATATTTGTGTTTTGCGAGGTTTCTGGTTGTTTTAATGTATTCTTTTTTTTTCGTTTGCCGCAAAAGAAAGGTTAAAATGACATAATGTGTACTTCACTGTAACACGCGTGGGTCACACGGGAAACGGGTGTGCGTGTTTTTTTTTATCTGTTGTGTGAATTTTTATGCTCCCCCACAGGGTGTCATTGACACTCGCAAGCGTTTTGTGTACGGTGCTCATATTGCATCACATATTGCAAAGCGTGATTCCATTCTTCGACATTATCCACCTAGTAGGTGTGCAGTGAAACAATGCACGAATCCGCTTTACAGAGCATCGATCAAATTAACTCATTCGCATTTTCTTGCATACAATGCAGTGTGTGGAACGTGCAAAGAGTGTATCGCTTTCATGCTAGCCCATTTTTGGTCTTTGGTAAACCGATTTGAATAGAATTGCAGTCATCGGAGAGGGAAAGAAACCGATTATGTTTCACGTTATGTTTTGTTGGCTATAAAAAGGCATTTGTTTTTATAGTCCCTGCTGTTCTTCTTAATAACTCCTCTGTTAAACACTTGGAAGACGAGGCAAAGATAATTATCGCATTAGGAGTGTGTATGTAATGTTCCGATGTGTCATGCTTTATGTCTTGAGCGGCTCCGGGTGCGATTTGTGTCTTTAATGTCTCAATCAGTGTTCCCGTCTTGTGTACGTGCATTTCATAATTGATCACGTTAGTACCGTGTGTTTGTGTGTGGAACAGAAGAAAGACAATCGGACACATATTAATGGGCTGCCCATACCCTTACCTTGAATCATGCAGTGTGGCGTGATTTCCCATACTCCGCATGAACGGAAGCCACGTAGAAAGGAAAGGATGCGAAAATAAATGAAATAAAATAAATATTGCCCTCAAGCAATACACTTACCCATTCTGAACTCAATTTTAACTTTTCACGGTGCGCGATACGTTGTGGTACGGGAAACAAACAAAAAATCGTTTTGTTTTACTTGAACCCTTATCACAAATGATGATGACAGACAGCATATAATAATGGTGAAAGAAGACTTGGTTTTTCACGAGCCCAAATTGCAAGCGATTTAATGTGTTTATCTCTTGATGAGTAAATAAATTGATCGATGCACTTGTCGGGAAGCATCGTTCACTTTCGCTTGATTATTCGATTTTCCTTTCCTTGCGTTAGTAATAACGAAAAGTAATGCACTTGCTGCATTTCAATAAATGTTTCACTCTTTCTTTCTCTTTCTCTCTCTCTCTCTCTCTCTCGCTCTCTTGATGTAATTTTTTAATCTTCCAAAACGAACGACGCGAAATATGAAACGCGATAACACGTCGTGCTTCGGGCGGCATTTTGTATGTTGATTCATGAACATTCCAAACACATTATCCGTTTTGAAAATTGGCCCGGTATGATGATTGTATACGATTTCCATGTGATCGTATCGAGTCGATTTGTTGTTCCGAACTTTCACAGAAAAATGCCGAAATCCATGCAATGCAGAGAGTTTAGACAGCGTGTCGCGAATAAGCAAAAATTATGTGCGGCAATCTGTCTGACCGCTCGATTACGGACCGGGATCCTTTTGAGGCGCTGGCAGAAAATAATACGGCCTCCCAAGGGTAAAAATGATTATTAGTAGACCGTCTGTCTAGCCAGTTGTTGTTTATCTTATCGACAGGGAAATGAAAAAACAACCGATCGAAAGGGTGATCAAGATTAGCTAGTTCGCGGTGTTATAATATATTATCGATTTTGTGAAGCGAAAGGGCAAGTAAGCTTTTCCGGTTTAGTTAAAGGCTATGAGCAAAGGAGTTTTGGTTACGGATGGTATTATGAATCCGTTTTGCACTGTGTTAATCCAAACGTTCATTTTGGTTGAATTTGCTAACTGGAATCTAATTGATGAGGGTGACCCATCTGATGACATCCGGTGATAATTATCGCGGCGATGATGACGGTCGTTTCCCAGCATTAGTGTCGTTGAAAATTTGGTGCTTTCGGCGCCTAATGGAGATCACCTATTTTTTTATTTTAAAGGGTACTCTTGTTTCTCTTTTGAATTGGATGTTTAAGAAAAAAGAAAATCAAGAATAAAAAAGGTAATAAATTTGATAGGCAGTCGCTTTGTCACAATATTCCAATAAATGTTTGTCAGACGAAGTAAAAGAGAACTCTATGAAACTTGCAAGATGTTGACCTTTCGAATAGGAGTTTTACTCCTTCATAAAAATAAATAGGTAACTGGGAACCGTTTTGCTCTTCAGCCGAAATTAATTACTGTATTCACACCTTTTTTCGAGGTGCCGAGATAAAAGACATCGAGTATGATGATGAAGATGCTGTAAAACGACAATAAAAGACTATTGAATAAATTTTTCCTATGTCATTTCAAAGGCAGCTGAAACGTTTATGAATGGTAAATAAAAATGACTTCAAAATTGTGCTTTTCATGAAAAACTCAATTCTCTTTCCGCATAATGAGTCAGACTGTAAAGGAATCACGTTCCCACCCAAGTTTGATGTGATTTTAAAATTATTCTTTATGTTAGAAAAGCATTTAAGAATGGAAATTCATTCCAAAACTCGTACATAAAAAAGAAGATGTTGGTTTAGCTGAAACCGGCAGCAATTTATGTATACTTTCGCTTTTTCCGTTGCTGTTATATTATTCCACTTTCGGTAAAAGTTGTGTGACACAGCAATGGTCCCACATCATAATTGGGGGTTATCTTCGCCAAAGAGAGGATGTTATGTTCATCTCCCTCCTAATGGAGTGAACGGGGTGTAAAATGTTGGGGTAGAAAAAGATGATTTCGTGTGTAGATTGAGAAATTACACGAATCATTAGTATGTATCTTAGACTCCTAATTGCCCCAGCAGGAGATGTGAATTTAGGTGATAGTTTGGCCGTAGCTGGAAAGTAAATATAGGCCGCCCTAAGTTGTGTGGGAGCTATTCGGTAAAAAAGGGTTGATATGGATAAACTGAAGGTAGCAGTATAACATTCCAGCCCGATCCTGTTTGCATCTGAACAGTGGTCTAGTGCAGTAGGAAACGTATGATAGATTTTGATTTTTAATCTTTCAAAAATCGTGCTGGTTTTTAATGGTAAGATAAAGGGAGCCGTTACTCAAATACATTTAAGGAATAAATTAATAAAAAATCGAAAATGGATTGCCTACTTCAGCTTGAGTTCAAACCATTCCTGCTGTTCCTGCGCCCTGCTGCTTTTTCCCTAATGAACCAAAAAGACAGGAGAAATGTAGACCAAATCAAAAAGAAATCATCGATCGACTCCGTTCGATTCGGTGGACTTGGAATGTTGTTGAAACGTTGAAAAATAAATTCCATTGATCTGTTTCATTTCCTTATCACGCTCAGGTGCTAGAGTGAAGAATGGTTGATCGTTAACCTCATTGGAGGAGGTCTAATAGTGAATCAATCTTACTCCAAAAGCAGCAAAAGTATTAAAAAGGAGAAAGAAAGAAAAGTATCGATAAATGAACTTTTTTTCGTCTGTTTTTATTTTAGCAAAATGCTGAACTCTAATGCTACGTGTGAGTTTGTTCGTGAGAAGGTGCCTTAAGGTTCGCGAATGATAAATGATGCTATGAAATTCCCGTTAACTGTGTGACCTTTGCCCCCTATGCCGTGTGAGTGAATGTGTGTATTTTTGGCTTCGTTTCTACTGTCGGCAAATTTCAAACAACAGCTTAAAATGATCGATTCCGATCAAAATCAGCTGATAGAAACGAATGATTAAGGCCGCTCCAGCTCTTCCTGCTACACGAAACGGTGTTTCATTAATCATGTAACGCTGCTTTAAAGTCGCCCCATGGCAAAAACAAAACACTCGAAAAAATCTCAACAATAACAGAAATAGAAGGGAGTCGAACGTTGGCGAAAAGTGGGAAGATTCATCCGTTAGCGCCTCAAGGCAGTGTACCATGAAGAATGGTGTACACTAATCGTAGGGGATAGGAAAGTAGGAAGAGTATCGTTAGCGAAAGTGGAGCTAACTCTTTCTGGAAGCTAGAATCAAATCAAAATACTTATTTGAAGTAAAAATAGTGCTAACATGTATTTTTCTTAAGCTATTACTATGTGAACTGAAGCAACATATTTTTTTATAAATATTGTGAACTTATCAACTTCAACGCCACTCTGCTAAAATAACTAATTTTGTAATGCCATGTGACCATACACTGTACCTACCTGCAATGTTATCCCTTGGTAGTTTTGGAATGGAAGTGACTCTGGTCGGCCTACCCCGTCGCTTGAATGAAAATAACATGACGGCAAAGTTAGTTAATGGCTAATTTGACGTGTAATAGAAAACCTTCGTGATGATGCTGGATGCATCAGGAAAAACATCGGGACCATTGGATTTACCGTTTGAAGAAAAAGGTGCAATCGCCGGTAAGCAGCACACCAGAAAAAGCAACCAGGAGAAAGAAAATGACAGGATCAGATTTATTGCTACAGCACATGCAAATATAACACATTGACGTATGTGCATAAAACGAAATGCGACGGTAGGTGCAATAATGCTTATTGTTTGGTTTTCGGAATGGAAATGTGGTGCTTTTGCCGTGCGCGAATGGGGCTTGAATAGTTGGAAAATCGCCGAGACCGAGTGTGAATTAAAAATTTTTCGTAGAGAAGCAAGACACATGGAAAAAATGAATCATTCGTCCAAGAAAGAAGTCGAAATTGCAGCAAACAATCGTACGTTCCCCGGCCGTATCATGCATCACACACCTGTTGGCCTCGTCCGGGCAACAAGGCTAATCTGGGTGCTGCAAGAAGACAGTGTCCGGAGCGCCGCTGGTCAAGCGCTTTTCACTTTCGATTTTTCGTGCACCTTTTCTGGCCTCTATATGGGGTGTTAGCGTACGATAGTGATGTCAAGGGGTCGGAATTGCACACAAAAGCAACAGCAACAAAAAAGACCCAAGCCGCATGGCCATCATCCTCCGTGACGCTCAACGGGAGTGATAGAGCTATATTTGTTACGTGTCGGTGTGTATGTATGTGTGGCAATTGGGAAAGTAATTTTCACTGCAGTCAGTCGCGTTCGTGCAGCCGTGCAAATTTTGCACGAATGCCGATTGGCAATGGTTGTGCCGTGACCTTTTTTTCGCCGTCTTTTACGGTGCGATAACACCACCAACCGGGCGGCTCGCGGCTTTGCTGTTTGTGTAAGGCGTTGCTCAGCCATTGCGATTAGTGTTAGCGATATAAACTTGTTACAGCTTATTTTTACGAACGCTTTTGACTGCTGGTTTTTCTACAGTTCATGGTTTGAAAGGCACGAAAAACTTGTCCAGCAGCCATAGACGCAACGAAGGTATGGCTCTCCCTGTAACGTTGGATGTATCAGGTAGAGTTTTTAGCCCTAGCGCATGATGATAAAAATAAAATTGCAATTTACAAGAACCGGATGCGTTCCGCAGTCTACATGGATGCCTATTGACGGTTAATATGGTCATAGTGTCTAATAAAAAAATATCGTAATGAAATTAAGTTTAGTCATCCTTTCGACTGAAAGTAAAAGTTTCCAGGCGGCTACTTAAAATCAGTTTAATGTCAAGGGTTTTGATGAGCTGTTTATCGATTTAACGCGAAAGTTTTCTTGCTGACAAGCAGACTTTCCTAATGGACAAATGAAAATAATGTGTTCATTCGTTTAATAGGCACCTATTAAACAGAATTGATTTGTCTTTCAAGTAAATTAAAATCCATGAATGTGAACATTACAAAATCGCACACACATGGGTTAGTTGATGAAAAATTACATTTACACTACTATGCACCTTTAGTTACAAGAGTTTTATTTTAACACGTTTTTTTTCTTTTCTTTTTTGTAGGTAAGTAACGATGGCCTGTGTACTGTTCGCGAATCATCAAGAATGGCTATAAAGCAGTAAAGGTACCTTATGCTCTACGAACTTCGACAGTTGACTAGTTTTTGTTCAAACAATGCTCAAAATACAAAAAATACGTTTTGTGTTGCTTTAATATTAAATATTCATTTTTATCATTTAAATATGTCTTTGAACATTTTTACGGTAGGTGTTACAAGTAATTCACCGCAAGCCAAAAGAAATCGTAAAACGAGGTTTTACCTCACTCTTATTATAATTGAAAACTTCGAAAAGCTCCGTTCTCTTTGAGAGAAATAAATGGTCAAATAGACCAGTAAGGTCTATCATTATTTATAGAGACGGTAATTACCACACCTCCAGCAGAGGAAGCGAAGAGAAACCCATTGCTTTAGGTTATTTTCCCGTTCCCGCTGATGATTTTGTTAGAGAGCAGAACAAAAGACTTCAAGCGACGAACCCACGCTCTACTGTACTAGACATTGAACAAAGCTCCGGAACGGAGCGGAAACGAGCTCAGAGGAAACAGTATTTTGATTTATTTTGATAAGCAAAATGATGGACCATGATGACAGGTTACACATGTTTCCGTGCCGTCTGGTTTAACTGATGCGGTGTGTCACTCACCGTCAGTATTAATCGGACAGCGTACTACAAGCGAAACTTTAAACGCTTTTGGAACCCGTTATTTCTGCTTCAACTAGGCAACTAAACACGAGCGAAAGGTCATGAATATTAGAATGAATCGCAGTACTCACACACATAATTTATTTTGTTGGGCCACCTACTCGGTGCAGTGGATATGTTCTACTAATAGAAACACTCTGTTGTGATGGTGTAACGATGGCACATGTTTGATTTGATCAAAACTCATAAAAGTATGTTTGGCTTTCGTTCTGGAGCCGTTACAAACGCCAGCTTCATTCAAAACCATGTGTGGGCGTTGAATAACCATCGCGTCCCCCGATTGGTGTGGTGATGGGTTTATCGACCTTCTCTGTTTACTTCAGTTGGTTGTCTTTGATTCTGCTTCTAGCAGATGATCATAGAAGAATTAATTTAAAGGTGATTTTTTACGCTTCTCCCTGTGTCTGATGTCTCTGGGGACGTCAGAAAGCTTTCCCACATAGTGTAGGTTACTTCATCATCTTCTTTATGAAACACCTTAACATATTGTTCTTTCTGCGGCCAAAATGCATTCGCTTGTCTATTCTTCTGTCATCGAAATATCTCGCTTTCGTTCCGATCGATTTGACAACCATAATAAAGCGAAGCTTTTTAACGCTCTTCGCCGAGAACGTACGATCAATAAATAATGCCGATAAATGTCACATAGTAAAACGCTTAATACGCTCACAAGCCTAGTATTCGTGTTCATTCTATGATTTGTTTTTTGCTACGCGGAAAAGAGAAAACTTACCGCACACGAACGAATAGCCCAGTACGACCGATAGTTTGAAATGGATTAATTAAGCGCATCGAAAGCGGCCTGTAGGTTTTTCTTTTAAATTCTATCTGATCCACCGAGTGGGTGAATCGTATATTTCTACAGATTATGGACCCTTTCTCGTGCATAACACGTACATCTTCAGGCAGTGAGAATGAAATCGTCAATGAGAGTCTCCGCAACGGTTATAAAGATTTAAGTGCAGCGATTTCGATCACGACTTCGATCGTTCGCACCGTGGAAGTATGCTTGCGCCCTTAATATGGATAAGTCCGTATTTTTGCACGTGAAAATCTCCATCATTGTCACCTCATACATCGTTTGGTGATGCGACTAGAAGGTGAGGAGCAGAACGGTAAGGATTACATCAAACGCCGATTCAGTAGGTCGTGACTGTCGTGTTATTTATAATCCCTCGTACCCGATGAAGCCAAATCACAAGAGCGTGCATAATGCGGGATTGGGAAAACGATGTTACCATCCATTGCTGTTTTTTATGTCTATGGAAGGATGTTTAGTTTGTTTTTATGTACAGTTCTATTTTATTTGTTTGGCATCACGATACACGCACCTTCGTTCCGGAACGTTGCGAATTAAGACGAACTGTATTTTGATTGGTCTATTTATAAGGTTGTACTCACAGGGCAGATTCATTGGGCGAGTGTCAGTTTGGATTTATTTATGTTAAAAATGAAGCTTAAATGAAAACGTATTGTCAGAACCTCTCTTTAAAGGAAATTCATGCAACAGCCTGAGGGATGGAAATAGTTTATTCGATGAATAGAAATTAACGGTCTATAAAAATAAATAAAAGCAATTCACATTCCATTCCGGTTAGTATATTGTTCTCCATCTGCTTACAAGCCAAACTTTGTCACCATTCCCACCATCAGCAGGTTCCCTTTTACCTCTATATGCAATTCATTAACGCATGCATGCCTGTAGCATTGGCCCGACGCTGTAATTAATTAATCCGTTAAATCTAACACCAATTATGCAAATCAGCTAAATCTCCAGTCATGCACCTTCGGACGACGAGGCTAGTAAAACGAGGAGTAATTGACTAACGTGTGCGCGTGTTTCTATCATTTCACTTCAACACCGGATACCCTTTCCCCGGTTTCCTTTTCCTCGCTATATATGTCGATACTGCACTGCCAACAGATAGCGTCCATATATAAGCTCATAATACCGATGGAATAGTGCGAGAAAAACTGTAATTGGTTGCACTTACACGGTGGGGCGGCACTGAAATGTGTTGCAATGGTTGGAATCGAATGGAGGATAGAGATCGTTGCAGAAATAGTTCCCAGATCGCGCGCCTAGATCTGTCGGATTCATTTAATGATAGCTGTTCGTTAAATACGGACACTCATCGAAGCGTGTGTGCGAAATTTAATTAACGGCAAATGGATTTATATCTGCCTGCGGGTTCCTATGTGGTATGAAGGAAAATGGTATGCAGCAGAAGAACCACAGAGAGAACGTCTCGGGTATGTAACTAGCAATGGGTCTAGCATCTTTAAATGGTGCTGTGGTGCAGGGCAAACAGCGCATGATGTACACTAACCGTGAGGTTATAAAGCAAACACATTATACGGTGTCTGATGGGAGTATGAAGGTAAAAAATTTAGAGTTTTCCTGGTACCGGTAGTACACGGCAGTTCGATGGTTAAGAAGAAAAAGTTTTTATCGAACGGTTTTTTTTTCTTTCATTACGCTAAGCAGGAAATAGTTCCTGCAAACCGTTAGAGAAGTTTTAAACCAGGAACGAATTTTACGATAGTTTATTTCTTGCTGCTGTGAATGATTGTGCAATACAGGGAAGAAGAGAATGTGCAAATTATTATGATTAAAATAAGTTCCAATTGAATTGAGAATCGTTCGTTTCGCCTTTTTTTTATTTGTTGCCCAAATGAAACAGTCCATAATAGGCGAACAGTGCGGCGTGTTGAAAATGTGTTAAATTGGTGTGATTTAAAACCAATTTTTGCTTACTCGTAAAGATTAAGCGATAAATAACGAATGATTGGACACGGTAAGAGTAGGAGATATTTTAAAACAAGAAGTTAGTAAATACGATTGCGATCAATTGGCTACCGTTTTATAAGTGCTTCATTCCGCAATCACGAACATATCGTGATAAAAGGAAATAATCACCTTTTTTATAGACATCCTCGAGAGCTTTAGTCTATCCCTTCGTTAGATAGAGACACGATCATGAGCTTGCACCCTGAAGGGAATATCGTCACATCGAAAGGGCAACGGAGTTAAGCTTCTATTTTTTCAAACAAACTCACCCAGAACACGCCTCAGATATGGATCGATCGATTTGTGATGTGAGATCCACTCGAAGGCATAGGCAACGTAATCTTCGGCTGGTTGTTCCACTCCCCCTGCTGCCACTTCATCAATGTAAAGATCAGACACGATCAGGCAAGAAAATGGAGCCATGGTTAACCACCGCTTTCGGTCTTCCTGGTTTCGATCGGAAGGAAGAAAAGAAAATAGAAAAGGAAGGATAATTACGACGATAATGTTAGAATCGTGTAATTCAACACGTTCCAAAGTCGACAGCAGCACGCGCACGTTGCGGGTGGCTGCTTCTAAAAAGTGTCAGTTTTATTTCATTTTACGCGATTTTATGTTCACCCCTTAGCTCGGGGAACATAAGCAAGGTTAGTGGCGTGGATATAAATCATACCATACAAAGGGCAAGGAAGATCGATAGAAGAGGTGATATTGTTTGTGTTTGAAACCCTTCGGTAAGACACCCGTTGGAAGAGCAGAGAGAGAAGGAATGTATAAAAAAACCTCATAACCATGCTTTAAATTATGATACACAGCATAGCTAAGCGAGTCAAGATAGAGATCATGCTCCAGAAGGGAAGCGATCTTTGTCTCGGAGAACACCACCGAGCGTCACCATTTTGCACCGGTGAAAGTCCAGAAGGGCTAAGTATGCTTATGTACAGTGATCGTTTCAAACCACCCGGACACACGAACATTATCACCCTGCCATGTGGCGACCCTTTGAAGAAAGATCGCAGGAAAGTTTTTTTTTTTAAATTAATTTTTTCTCACCCAAATCGAACGGTGATCGGTTCGATACGATTACTCGGTGCCCGTAAATTAAGCCACAAAAATAACGACAAACCCTCGCTTCTCCGGACCTATGTGTTAGCGTGTACATTTTCCCTTACGTTCGCGTCCGATCCCTCGTGCGAACGATAGCCCATAGCTAGGAATGAAAACAAAAGAAAAGTGCTGGAAAACTTTCACGCTCGAAATCGAGACGGAAAAATGCACGTCGTGCCGCAACGACGAAGACAAATTGCTGTTTGGGTAAATGAATTCGATTTAATTTCTATTTACATTACGGTCGTTTCGGAGGGGTGTATATTTTAGAGGATCGAAAAGGCAATCATGTTATTGATGTATTTTACTTCGCTTTATTTAATCAGTGTTATTTATGGTGCTCTGTTTGTGCGTTTCCGTACATTCGTACCTTCCATTCGAGCATTTTTAAACGATCATTGTTGGATAGTTTTGCATATCCAATAGCGGGAGAAAATTGCTGTAAAATCCTGTTCTTTAATACCTTTATAACTCTTGCTTCTACTAGCTCCGATATTTACTATCAATTCCATTGGTTCAGATTGGTTCAGATAATGTCTTCAATATAGTAGATTAAATTTATTTCTATTTGCTAAACTGTGTTATCTGAAGGAAGTAATCGATTTCGCTTTGTTCAATCTAAGAATTGAGATCGCTATTCGATGAGTTAATTTACAACTTAAATCAGGATCTTTTATAAAATAATCAACTTTTGCAATCTGAGCTGTAACAGGATGGCCTGTAGGTTGTCCAGATACGGGTCTCTATTTTCATTCTGCATAGCTTACCTATGTAGATTGGTATTACATATAAAGAGAAAATTTTTCATGTTATTTTTTCTAAGCCTTTTGTCACTTGGTTATCCGTGATTTCAACAAATTGATACATGCTAATCTCAATTTCCTTTCCCCATTCGGAAGTCATAGTGGTAGCCAAGGGAGGGTAGTTGTCTTTTAACAAAATCTTCAACACTGAGAAAGGCGGCAACTCTATACCCGAGCGTTGTGCGATAAGAAAGATCTCCCAGACAACTCCAAAAAGGGCAATGAGATCGTGCGCTTGACAGGTCTGTTTCGCGAAGGAAAAGAGATCCAATCGAAGCAGCACCCGCGTTTACTGCGTCACCGGGGATTAGATTAACGAGCGATTGAAATGTGGCGATAGCCCAACGGGAAACTTGCCATTGGCGTAAGCTCTGCACAGCTAATAGCCGATCAGTTCATTGAATCGTGTGCACAGCAAAAGTTCAAGTTCCGTGATCTTTATCCGAATGCATTTGCGGTTGTCAACGAGCACAATAAAATTGTTGATGGTGAAGAGTGCGTTTTTATGACGTGATCGCTTCCCTCTTTAGCCGGCACCGTACTCTGTGCACAGGGTAGCCTTCTCGAGTGTTTACGAGTGTTAATGATCGTCAGATTTAACGTCCTTCAATCGTGACGATCGGTTGGTCTTTATGATCGATCGTGTTAGGAGTCGAAATAATCTCGTAACATTTAGTGTCGGGGTAATACCGTCTAGGCCAGTGTTCCAGAGTGCATTCAACGGATCAATGGACAGGCGTTAATGGCGTCTGGAATTGATGAACAAATTTTACGCTTAGTAACTATGCCGTGTTCCGAGGGGTGACTTAAGATCCGATTATGTTTTATGGCACATCTCCACAAAGGACACTCGTAGGGCATTGTAGGGCAGGCGAGGATCGATTATTATGGCCCTTTTGGATCATAGACAAATCGTTCGACATTTATTCGCTGGATCTTGATGTATTAAATACCATTTACTGGGGCTTTAGTGTGGGATTAGATGAGTCTACGGAGAGAGGTTTCCGTACGAATGGAAGGAAGAAACACGTGCCCGTGTTGTTTGTGAGCCAGTCAGGAAGGTGAAACCCTTACCGCATGCTGTTTCTGGTGTTGTGTAACATGCCTCGAAATGATTCGTTTTGTTGACCGTACTCAAAATTAATTGTACACTGGATTATAATAAACGAATATCACGGCAGAAATAACCATTACCTAATCAACTGTCGATGTCTTTACAGTGGCGCCTTTTCGTGCGGTTTCTGTCGCGTGTGTGTATGTGTTTTTTTCTTGCTTGCTTGTTAGATTAGACGTTGGAAATTCCTTTTCTTTTAATTCCTGTGTTAGTTGGATACATTTGTTCCATAACCAAACCGCAACCTCCTAACGTTCAACCTGACCTCCGATTTATGCAGTAGGTTCTCTCCCGTCTCCTGTCAGTGTTATGGTGCGGCACCTTGGTTTGCAATTTTATTACGTCCGTTTCGTCAACGTTTGTCATGTACCGTGGTTCTGTTGTTCTGGAGCGTAGCTAAGCCATGTCTCGTGCTGTGTGCGGTAAAATGGTGTGGCGAAATTCGATTATTCAGTTGAATAACGAAACAACGCCTTCGAAAGAAGGAGGAAGAGGTGATCAGAAAGAAGCAGTTGACATGAACCAAGTATTTTGGAATGGAAATGACACTTAATGGGCTTCGTGTATGTAGTGCTCTTGATACAGTGGAAGTTTGTAATACGACAGCAATAGCGAAAAGCAGAAGTGACAATAACCGAATAAACTAAAGGAGGAACTCAACGAACGTCAAACGGTAGCTACATACATGCCAGGCTTTTCAGATCAATTGTGCGTGACATTTTCAATTGCTTCTCCTTAGCAATTTGAACATGATATCCCCTGGGATGGTGATGAATCATTTTTTTGACAAATTAAACAACACTCAGCAAGCAAACCGTAAAAAAGAAAATGTAAAGAGATATTCTGTGCAGTGCTCTAAAATTCACTTTCGCTTTGCTGTGTGGCGCTTGCGGTTTCTGGGCATGCTTCTCAGCTTACCAAGCGTGTAAGGGATCTGATAAGTATGCCCTCTTGTGTGGATGTTTCCTACCCTCTTCCTGTAGGGTGGATGTAGTAATCGAGAAATCATGTGGAGTTCAAGAGTCGAGAATTCCCGGAATATCTGGATGCACTTGCAGAGCCTTGGCTATACTGTCGTGCGCTAGAAGTGCGCTGATTGTCGTCTTAGGTCGGCAGTTGGCATTCACTTTCTCATGCAAGTACAGATGATGTTCATTGTTAGCGTTATTGCTTAAGCACGAACTATGCTTGTGTGTGTCCACAGCGATACGATCAGTGAAACGGGACGCGGTTCCCAGAAGCTTCCTTGCTTAGGTTCCCAACGTAGCTCATAAGGAAGAGATCACACGGCGCGATGCAAACTCGCTCCTCACAGAAATCGGGGAAGGTACCGTAGCGAATTGAGTCGTTTCATAAATCAATTTGAATGCCCAGTTCGTGTCCATGTGGCGGCATGGTGCGCAACCAATCTCCAACTCCTACCGGAATTAACGCCACAACAAATTGTGTTCGCTGGAATCCGTTCTTCTGCTGGAGATGGTAGAGTAAGTGTGAGAATGTAAAAGCTGCTTGTTGTTTTGCTCTCGAAATACGTTCAAAAAGATAGACCGATTCAAAGGATCCCCATCAGGACCGTAGTAGGATGGTATTGTATTGCAGAGTTACTCTTTTCATGTACAAAATCAAGCTACAAGACAGTTTACGATGTTACATGTCTTCTCATCCAGTGTACTAGCGAGAAATCAAGGTGAACAGTTTCTTTTCCAATTGTTAAAATCCCGCTACATCCAAATCGTGATCGATGGTGGTAGCAGCTGTGGCAGACTTCTCATGTTCCATCCATGTTTTAAGCTATCACTGTTTCGCATTCCTGTCATTCCACCAAGGAAGAAGACTTTCAATTTTGCAGACATGTTTCTATCGTTCTGTACTTCATTGATCTTGAGCGTGTCTTTCATGAATGTTGTTACCTTTGAAAACCTACGTCAAAATCTAAACTGTCAGTCAGATCATGCTTTCCAGGACAATGTTTCTTATTCGAGTGTTTTTGGTTTGACCTTTGTGGTTAAACATTTTACTGCAGAATATCCAAACACTGTTTTTTGGGTGATGTTTTTATTCTATTGGTTTTGACAAGTAAGCTCCGTCATGTCAATGTTGATGATGTTGTCAAGCGGTGGATAGTCAGTAGGGGTGAGTTAGTTTGTCATTGCCAGCAATCGTTTGTTTGCCGTTACCGAGGAAACTACTATTTTTGCCCCATATTTCGGTCAAAGGCTGTTTGCTTGCTTGCTTGAGGAAGATTTTCTGGCACTTTGAACGATATGAACTCCGGGAGGAAAACCGAACAAACATCATTGACACAATTTCCGTGGTGAAGTTTCGTGACCGCTATGTTTAGCTTTGAATGTGTCTTTTCGCTTTGCTTTGTTTTGAATCGCAGACAACTCCAAGCGGACAATTGATGTTTGTTGTCTGATCGATTTATAACAAATAGCGTCAAAGGTTTTAGGTTCTTTGTTTTGCAGTAAAAATATCAGACGTCTTTAAATGGTATGCGCATAGAAATGGACAATATATGTTAAATCACCTGGAAACTAAACATTTTCATACAGCTTAACCGTCTATCCGTCCATTCGATCCATCGACAGACAAGGTGGTGATATGCAAAGCAAAACTGTAAGACATACACGGAAAGGAACTAAACAGCGAAATTATGAACCACCAGCAGGTTGAAGTAAAAAGGGCGTGGAATTTGTGGATAAAATACTTCTCGGACGTTGAATATTGGATGAAAAAAGGCCTTGCTAAGGATTTTGTTGGTTCAAAGGCGTGGAAAGGGTGTGGTCATATTTATGTTATTGCCCTTTCGATAGCGAATTTATTTTAACGCAAACATCATTTATTGTACTGAGTGTCGCATTGACCTATTTTATTGGTTCCAAGTCCCTACGATCGGTTTTTTGTTTTGCTAATCAAAGTTTCGATAAATTCGTGAGTAGCTGAAAATGGACATATAGAAAGTCACAGGAAGCAATATTTGCGCGCATGTCTCAAGTATGACGTACAGAAAAGGGTTCCCATTGACATGGGATTGAGAAACGCAGTGATTGGAAGAAATAAACTAGTAGTGTTCTCCAATTACCGCACATTCACCATAACCTAACGTCAACGGAGTGCAAAGTGTAAAGCGAACAATTTGTGACAACTTCCTGGTTTGGATTCGATCACCCTAGTACTGTGTAACTGCGCCCATCCACGGTGGTCCCTCTTGGTGTGGTGTCGTTATGGATTCAAGTCGCCCTAAATGTGGATTAAAGCTAGGTTATCCGATCGATTGAACGACCGTCCGTAGCTCTTTGCACTCACCGTAAGAAGAAAATCTGTGTCGCGTATTGTATCTGGCAATAGGACTTGAGATCACTAGCCCCAGAACATATACCTATCGCTCAGTTTATTGGAGCACTGGATTTAACCGACTAGAAACACGTTGATTGCGTGGTAGAAGAAAGTATAGTATAGTAAGTGTGCCGTGCATTGGCGTGTCTTTTGTGTTTCTTTCTTGGCTGAGGGTTTGAGGTAGACGGCTGTCATAAATGTTCCGCAGACTCCCTTCTGAATTTCCGTCAGGTATATGGAGCAAGATTTATGTCAACCATACCTTCACGCTAGTTACTAGCAAAACAAGCAGATTCGATCAGCATGTTTGATCCCACTAGGAAATGTATTTAGAATTGTCCTCTCCAATTCCCCAACGAACTCTGAAGAAAGTACTGCTCAAAGTACTTCTGGTCTTGCAACATTTGGGTTGTTTTTTCATGTTGCTTAGGAAAGATGGAAGACAGCCCATTCTTTACAATGGTTTTGTAACCGAGATGTATTACGATACTCGATATCCCTTGTTAGAGCGCTTCCACTTAAAATTATCCATCTACTCCAGAATACACACAATGGACAGCTTCCAATGTTGGATGATTTATGTTTGCTTCATGGCTGCTTCATGTATGTGTAACAGGTAAAAATGAATATCGATTTTCCAAACCTTTAAACCAAAATCGTGGGCATCTAAGGTACAAGTTAATTTTTCCTTCCCGCTGTACGTATCGTTTAGTCACGGTTGCGTGTGTCGAACGATTCAAAACGAAACGTTCGCCAGTAGGAAATGAAAACCCTTTTCCATTGGTCGTCGTACAGCCGTTGAGCGGCTGGGAAACATTTGCAAGGTTGATTTATCTTCCCTTAATAAGTCTACGGCGTTATAGGGTTTCTGCTGGAACCTTTTATACGGGCTTCACTTGGTTGCAGCGTAGATTGAATTGGGTAGTAAATTATAGTTTTCCCATGGTCATTTAGTGGCATAACTTGGACACACTGTTTCACTCGTTTCGGTTCGTTCATAATGAAATTTGGATCAGCTAAATTAATCTTTTTAGTTAGTGGTATTTTGGATCGATTTTTTATGTTTTCTAGCAGAATAAAATTAAAAGTTGCTATTTCTATATTTTGTCCCATTTCTCACATGATTGTTGACGTCCATTCACTTCTTGTTCGAAGCGACCTGGAAGGAAAAGTTCTCACGCGGACCTCATCACCTTTGGCCTCGTGTGGCGTGTTAACTCATGCACAAAGGCGGCAACGCGTTGCACTCGTATAAATCAAACATATGGTTTCCTTTGCGACCGGGAAACATTGCTTAAAAGGATTTTTTCATTTCCCTGTAGCGATTGCCCTTCTGTAGGTTTCCAATATATGTCTAATGTTTACCTAAGCATCAAATTGTCCCCATTTTTCATTGGATCAAGTACGAGTTCAATGTATGTACCATAGATTGCAGCACATCGGTATTGAAAAATTTACGAGGGAAGCATTGCTTTTCTTAACATTCAGGTTGGGAAAACAAAATAAGTCTATAATCTAGCTACGACCACCGGATTCCGTTCTTCATTTGTTAAGAAGACGCGTTTTGTTTGTCTCCTCTAAATGGGGTCCATTATTCATGGTACCTCCAATCGTTAACGAACCAGTCAGCTTTCCACTTTTGGGAGTTTTATGTTTGTGTTTTCACGTTACGAGTCGCTTTTCTATTCAAATTCACCTAGCGAAGAGCTGTTGGAAATATGATTGTTTTTCTATTATTTACTCATCCCTTTGTATGTATGTTAGCTTGTTTTTTGTCTCTTCAATGTATGAATTTAAATTAAAGATTTGTTTGGACATGTACTTACCCACCAATAAATGTGGTTTTAGTACACTTGTCTATTAAGTTAGTAGTAACTTGTATCTGAAATGGAACAGCGTGCAGTGATATTGACTTTCTATCATGAAACGTAGCAAAGAAACAAACACCCGGTTCATAGTAAGAGACCCGAATAGACCTCTTGGTTTAACAAATCGCATTGGACACCCCTCTACTTCCTCCTTGCGATCCACTTTGGTATAGTGCGTTTTTCCTACCGAGAGTTTCCCATTGCGGTACCAAGATTACATCTTGATCTTCAGTCTGATCAGTGCCCACGGACCATGGTTTATTGCACCGTTTATGCAATACTGCCTTCACCAGGGGGAGGTCGCACGGTTCACCTTTTTAGATTCTAATAGATTTTCACCGTGTTTACTTAACCTCGGGGAGGGCCAGTCGCTTTGTTTCATACCGGGGATATGTTAAAGCTCCACTGGAAAAAGCCCATGAAGAAGAGATAAAATCATCATTTATGCCCTTTAGATTATCGGATTTCTCTTCTCGTGTAAGTTCCGTTGTAACCAAACTACAAAAAGGCTTCATGTGTACTTACATTTTCCACGCTGTAAAGCAAACTTTGTTTGCACGAAGTATGCTACGGTGCAATAAAGTAGTTGAAATTTCTTTCCCTTCTTTCGGGAACATCTGTGACGCATGGTCCATCGGATAAAGTGAGGAAAAGCTCCAAGAAAGGCGAACGATGAAAAAGGGATTTGGGATGTTTGTTTCGTTGTTCTTCCCACTCATATGGTCGCTTTCGGTGGTACAAACAAAGCTCAAAGCACAAGTACACATTGCAGCATAACTCCATCTGCCAGCCGGAAGGTTAGAAGTCAGGGCAGTAGTTGAATAATTAATTTTATTACTGTTTGTGAGCGGGCGTGTGCGCCTTTTGGATCGGTTCGTGCTTCTGCGGTACAAGATTGCTTTCACGACTTTCTTGGTAAACGATGGAGAGTAAACGAGACTTTCTTCTTGTTTGTCGACTGCAGGGAACCGGCTCGTGTACAGTACCGCTGGAAGTGTGCCCTTTCAACCTCTGGCACGTCGAGTTGGTAATTAATTAAACAGGGTATGAGATTGGTAGTACATTATGTTTTTTTTTGTATTTTGCTAGTTTTGATACAGTTTGAAATGATTGCGTATGTTTAATGAAGTGATTCTCCAGATTCTTTGCCAGAGGAAAATAAATTAACGTATTCGGAAACTTTTAATCCAGCAGGTTACCTTAGTCGCACAAATCCCTCGATGAACATCAGCCACTGATAATGACGTCAATCACGATCGAAAGTTCGTGCTCCATGCAAATCCCAGGTGCATTATTTGAGCTCAGTACGACCTCTGGAGTGCATAATTGTGCAAACTCCGCACGGTATCTGCTTCCGGGGCAGCTGCTCCTTCAGCAGTCGGTGAGTGTGGTGCAATTGCGGTGCAATTTAGCAGCGGTTACAGTTGCACTGACAATGGCGTACAATTGAAAGTAATCGTACCAAACCAGCCCGGCGGCTGACAATCGATTGGTGTTGTGATTCTCATTAAAGCAGTGTTATTATTCACAAACCTTCAGGTGTTGCTGGAATGGATGGTACTTTTGCAGCCTCTGGAATATCATTCTGGTGTGAAATCACACTCCTGCTTGCTTGTTGTGAAAGAACACGTGCTTGATTCGTACCAGCTACGTTTGCGATCCGAATGCTGAGGGTGAAGGGATAAGACTTCACCTCCTTCCCATCACTGCAGCAGTTCGTTGTATGGATAAAGGGTTTTGTTGCAAGGCAAAACATATTATTAAACAACGCAGCACCTTCTCTTCACTTCTCGAATGAGCAAAGAGGCTTAGATCATCGATTTAGAAGCAGAAGCAGCCCGAAGGCACAGAAAAGCGTCATCATCATGTTGAGGTTGGACGCCGTACTACATCGATGCCACGGAGAGAAGGTTTATTGGAATGGTTTGAAAAATAGGGTTTGGTCTAGGAGGTGTGACCTTCCGTGTGCCTACATCCAATTGCCTGAAGGAGTTTTATAGTGACTGAGGCAAACACTGTAGTTTATCAGGCAGTAAGCGTTTCGCAGGCTTTGTGTAATTAGCACTCTCGACGTGATCTGTGAACACACTTTTAATCCGAGCACACAGATAGCCCCAGGCTTGAGGTCAACATTTGGTCTCAATTGGCCAGAACTTTAAAGAGCTGGCTTCACGTGTTACCTAACAAGAAATTGAAGTCATTGCTTTTTTGCCAGAGTGCACTTTCAACAAACAATTTGAGTGACTAGCCAAAATTTTTGACTTCAACCTCAAGAGGTACTCGTCGATGAATAATTTTTCTTATTATTCAATTATTTCTGTTTGGAAGTAAGCGTTCTGTTCCAATCAGTCTCTTATGCTTGGCGAGCGCACAGCATATACAGGTCATTATGCAACGATGTTTTTACTTGGAACATAATCATGTGTATGGTTGAGGATTGTTTTGTGTAACTTGTTCGATTGGATTTTGAAAATAAATTAGGAATGAAACAAAATACATGTAGTTTATGAATGGTTTAATTTATTTCCCAATACATTTAAAATTGTGTTTTAATGTCGTTTTTTAGAGAATTCACAGACTTTGCTATGCGGAGTGTATGTGACATTCCTGCTTTTTAATATAAAAAACCAATGATTCGTATGATTACCATATTATTTCACATTTCCATACCTTTTGCGAGACATCGTGCGCCGTTTCGTGAATTGTCACTGACGGCATTGTGAGTTGTTATGGAAATTGTTCAATTATTGATTTGATGTTTCGTACTGTCTCTACGTTTACGTATTTATGGACGACAGTAGACACCAGCAGAAACACAGAACCGTCAAGGGAACAGTCAATCCAATTACAACGAACTTGTCGCGTGGTTAGTTTCAGTTTTCTACAACTCGGTTTTCCACCACCCTCCTGGCTAACTCTTACCTGTACTATCTTCAAGTTGTGGATAAGTAGGTGTACCCTAAAAAGGTATGAAGTGAAATTTTTCGTAAACCAACCATTCAGTGTTGTTGTATCATTTGAATAGTTGATGGAATCAATTTGCGTTGCAAAATCTCCATCCATCGATCGGAACCATTCGTGATCGGATCGTGAAGGAAAGTAAAGTTTGTTTTGAAGCGTGGCAATGGCTTTTCAAACGAATCAATCAACGGAAGGGATTTGAAACCGATTGGCTCTTCGGTGTATGTTTAGTACGCTTTCTGTAACAAGAGGTGACTTTTGTATCGGTCGTTACTTAAAGATCGAGTGTTGAGTGGGAAAGTGATCAAGAGTGATCCTTTCTTTCACTTTTTTTATCACAGTGCCAAGTAAAATAACCGTCAATGAGCATTTCGATGCTTGTTTTGCAAACATAAAGCCTGAACGAGAGTTCGAGATGGTTTTGGTTGGATTTCTATATGCTATTTATTGTTTCGTTATGTGTTATACGGCCTCGTGCGCTGATTGAATCGTATTGTTGGCATGAAAAGTATGCCGGAAATCATTGACAGAATTACAACAAAAATCCACCATACACCATATTTGAATAGGTGATGCGTTTACAATACGGAAAATATCATCCGAATCAAAAAGATTATTTTGAAAATTCCAGGTTATCATTTACGCTCTAATTGACTATCCTGTTGCGGGTAAATTCAGGTCATGGAAGCCGGAAAATGATAGACTAACACCTCTCGAGGTTGTAGGGCTACATAAAAAAATGAAAATTTTGGAAAATTATTGAAAAAGGCATTATGTTGTATCATGTCACAGGAGCACTACATTTCAGATATAATGCTACTGGATGTGTCGGACGTACCAACTACTATTCCACTACTACTACTTTATTAATTTTCTGCGTCTATTTCGGAATCGTAAGAGGCCCACTACACGATACTTTCAAAAAACAACCTGATCTTACAGGTTCATGTAAAAGCTCATGTCTGTTTTGCGGATATACCTGTGTTGCTGTCTTTTTATCATACTATCTTTCCCAAATCGATCGTGCCATAAGGTATTAGCGGTGTATAACGATACTAGCGCAAACGTATCATGCACCTTTTCCTTCACTGCGCCTTTTGGCAGTGAACGATTTGTCGTATAGAATTTCATAATTGGTAAAACGGCAACACGAGAAGGATGTAAATTAAAATGCCTTTCTCCCATAAAGAGTGGGATGGGTTTTTCTCTGATAGGATCGGTCTGCTGTTCGGTCCCTTTACCAACTATCATCGTTCTGCTGTACTGCGAACGCGCTATGGTGTCATGTCGGCTTCTGAACGTTATGTTCATGTCGATCCTTTCCTCCCGGTTTGCTCTATCCGCTATGGAGATGTTTCGTAAATTTACACCTTCATACACCGATAGAGAGCGTTCGCCCACTCGTTTCTGTTTTCGCGATCGATTAACGACGATAGTGAACACTGAAGGAGGCATGTGTGGTAGCACCAATCGGAACGGCATTCAAAACCCAGAAGCTATGTTTCGTTTTTTTTTTCTTTTTCGCCTGCCCACTTTTCCTGTGCCAGAAGAAGTGTGCTATAGCTCGGGTGAGTTTTTCCGCACATAAAAGCGCACACGGAGACGACAAACTTCCGTGGGATGATGGCTTCGCAACGCGCGTTTTGAGTGAGAGGTTAGATTACGTGTTCTGTAGAGCCTGTAGCAGTGTTTTTGTTTTGCAGTTTTCTTCAAGACCTTTAGGTGCACATATTCCGCTTTGTTGTAGCAACGTTGTCTGCCGGCCCCAAGTCAAAGATCGGATGACGAGATCGATGAGCAACGATGAATGGTGGTTGTGTGCGCAATGTTATGGTTTTTCGCACATCGTCCATCAACGCGAGTCCGTCCCGACTTCCGGCTGTGTCTTGTTGCCATTTTTCAAACCCCTCATAGCGGAGTGTGTGCTTCTTGAACGTGCTCTAGGCAGTTTTTCGTGGAGGATGCTTAGATGGAAATCAAACATGGAAGTGTTGCTTACCGCTTACGCCGATGGGGTACGGCTAAGAGGTGCGATAGAAAGGAAATAGATTCGTATTGATCGATGAGTTATATGTTCGTTAAACCTTAACCATATGATGTACTCCATGTTCGACATGCGCTCCATTTCTTTGTGTACAACCGTGGCTAATGTATTCTTTTTTCTTTTTTTCATTTTAGGTAAGTTTCTTTCTCAGCTGTATTATCCAGTAATCCAAAGAGTCGAGCGGTAACATTTGAAGAATTGTAATAACTGTTTCAAAAGAATCATCTAATCTATGAGGTAAAGTTAGCTAACTAAAATTGCTTAACCCAAGCAACTTGGCTTTGAACGGAGAAATATCAGCCAGATGAAGTAATTGATAATAAAATGGAGGAAAACGTTTAATGAAATGTTTTATGATGGGTTACTAATTTTCTATAATCTTGCTTCGGTTCACCAACGCTTTGGTCAGTGCTTTTTATTATTTTGCATGCAAAATGCAAAAACAGGAGAAACTTTTTGGGAAATTTGTGTAAAATTATGATGATGATGCAACACGTTTTCGACCGAAATGATGATACTTTAAGGAAAGATTATTTTCACTCCATCATTACCATAATTTGGCACCCTTTTGTTTTCCCTCTGCGGTCGAAGGTCTGTTTCCCGGTGCGGGTGCATCCGGCAATCAATTGCTGTAAAATAACAGTTTTCAGATATAAAAACTGTGCAAAATCTGGCTGCCAGGTAACGCGATGATGCAACTTCTCTATTGATTCCGCCAAAAACGGAAACTATGAAGAAAGGCCGAGGCCCCGACATCCGAACGACTTGTGTGACGATGATGATGGTCTTTTAGCGTATTAGGTGATAATTATAATTTGGAATTGTTTTCAACAATTTGACGCACCAATGATCAGTGTGCCTCCGTGTGTACGCATTTGGCCATCTTTTGGGTGGGTGGCGATTGGTGGTACATTGCGCAATAGTGTCTTCAGCGGAGGTGATTGTGAGATTTTACGAGAAAAAAAAAATGAAACGCAAGGCAAGAGCCATGCAAGATGGTATGTTTGTACCTGGGTATGGGGGTGTGAGTTCCCATCTATATCGAAAATCAAAGTAAACTTTCCTTTTTCGGCATGATGTTGCTGTTTTGGCAAATGCTGTGTTTTGGGGGGCCCGTATGACGCCATACGTTTATTTAATTAAATGTTTATGTAAATCAGGCAACGTTAGAGAGAAGATAATTTTTATGCTGAGTTTGTTGAGCAATAGATGTACCACTTGCCAACAGTTTGTTGATTATTATGGGAAATGTTTACTTCTTGAATGAATTGTTGCTGTAATTTTTTTATTCAAGCATTTTGATTGCATTCTTGTGTGTTACTTTCTATATTTAATTAAAAATGAATGATTTGTGTGGCAAGTTGCAATAATAAATATGCGACAGAGGTATTAGATTGGTTATTTATGCGATAAATACCCATCTTTTAGACATTCTCGAAACTTCTTGCCATTTTAATGTAATCAGGTATGAGATCGTAACATATTTCTCACATAAACACCACCATTATTTATTGAACAATAATTTCTATGTACCCTCACATTAAGATGTATCTTATCGGGTTTAGTTTCACACTTTTTTTTATTTGCGGTTAACGTACAAATAAAAGCAAGCTTGGGTGGTTATGCCTGATCACTTTATTGGCGTTTTGGTAAAAGAAGCAACGTGTGTGCGGGGTACGTGTGTGTTTACCCTCTGTTTATCTTAATTAAAGTACGAATAAGTAGGTTTTCACACGCAACGTCCCATTCCCGAACCGACCAAAGTCGACAGATAATTGTGCTTTAGCATCTTGCGTAAAGCGCAAGGAGAAAGCGCAAAGTTTTTTTGTTTTGTTTTATGTGCACCCTCAGCACACAGACTCACGTTAGCATAAGGGCCGAAGGGTCGGTACCGTTTTATTTTTGGTATCCCTCTTGAAGCGTACCCTGTGTTTTGTTTTTACACTGAAAAATGTGTGTTTCACGTAGTCTCCACGCTGAAAATCGGTGTTCTCTGTAATGGGTGGACATTTTCACCACTTATCCGATGTACGACAATATTTGGTCAGCTGGGAAGGGAACGGTGGGTCCAACTTAAAGACTGAGTTCGTTTACATAGTACGGTTGGGTTGCAAGTTACCAGCTTCCGTTTTGTTCGCCCTTTTTGGAAGGGAATTTAAATGTCTAGGTTTGCGTTAAGGTTAAGGCGATAAAACACAGGAAGAAAACATCAGTTTACAAGCTTTAAGACAACATCTACGCCAAGGGTTGAGAAGGTATGTGTTTTTCTCTTAATTTTGAAAGGGATTTTTATCTTTCACCATCGACTGCCGTTGACAAGATGAGTGAGCTTTTGGGCAGTTTCGGAGTATATTATGCGGTTTGTTTCGCCTGGCACCGTTTTTAGTTTCCATATAACATCGCTCCTCGGGATGGAACGTTTAGCGTCCCTTAACGCGCACGATTATGCCTCCCGGAGTCTGTGTTGCATGTGGATATTATCGATTATTAGCCACGGTACGTAACATTCGCCCAAAGAGGTTGCCCTTTCCTTGTTGTTGTTTGTTGTTTGGCGTAGAAACACACTTCACCTAGACACGGAGTCTCTTCGCTTGCAGAATGGTACGGGCGGATGTGCAAGATTGTTTTTCTATCTTGTCGATCGACTGTGTTACGTCGGTCACGTGGTATGGAGGAGTATAATAGGGATGAGGTAAGCAGAAGGATTCGTAACAATCGCAATCGGGTACAAACACAGAAACGGTTTGCTGCTTCATGTTCAAAACAATAATTGATCGATCGACTGAGTGAGTTGAGCGACAGGCAAGTGACGAACGGAAATTAGGCACGCATGTTTGTTTGCGTAATATTACAGCCCGATTCGTTCCACAAATGTTCTCTCACTGCGAAGGGACAACTTCGTGCTGTTCCGTCCCAAATGTATGGTTCGGTCATTCGAATAGTAATTGGCCGGTGTGCAGGCGGTTTTGAATTGACAGAACGTATACCATCAATATCTCTGCTGTGTGACGACAAGAGGTATGATTTCCTCGTTGTTTTCCTTTGATTTTATTTTGAGATCGATCATCTGATTGTTGCAGAGTTGCATAACACTACCGGCAGTATTTTTCCAAGCACAACGGAGTGTGAAAGAAAACATATGAGCGGACGACGTGATTAATGGAACGCGACGTGAATATACTTTACTTGGTGGAAGTTGAATAAAAATGTGCGAACAAACTGCATGCGGCGATCGTGTTGTTTCGTGTTCAGTTTATTTCCGGGTCTGGTCTTGTGTGGAGAGCAAAATGCACTTTTGTTTGAATTCATGTTATTGCATTTTATATTTCATCACAATTGCATTTTTGGAAGATAATGTTTGCTGATGAACTTTACATTGTTTTCAAAGCAATTCATAATAATGACTTGTAGTGCAAACTTACAAAAAACTTTACAGCAGTAAGACATTTCAATTACCCCTAATGTCACGTTCCAAATCGTTCGTTAGATCGTTTCTGTGAGATTGGATACATTGTAACGCTTGCAGAATCTATTAAGGTTGAGCAATGTATAGTCGACTTTATGGTCACAAATTAGCAAAAAACTGTTAAGAAAATAAACCAAAAGTGACTGCAAACCAGAGAAGTGTGTTCACATCCTCCACCTTCATGTAAACGTTGCAAATTTGCTTGCCTTTATCCGAATCGATCAGTATGTTTTGCATCAAATCTCATGCTCGTTACAAACGATCACAACGTATATTGTACTACTAGATCGAATGAGGTGGGACAAGAAATTATAATCAACCTTCGCTGGCCAGTAGGGTCCGATCGCAGCAGGGAAATTAGTCCAATAGGAAGGGGTGCGCAGAAAATCTCCAACTGTTTACAATAAATGCTCCAATTGTAAACATAAGCGATTTACAAATTTACATCAAGCACTAACCCGAACACACGATACAGACAGAAGTGCATGGGGTGAAGAAAAGGAAGGGTTGTGTCCAGTTCCCTTTCAATCTAACATGCAGGCCCTTTTGCTGTGTTTGCCATGGTTGGTGGCCTTTAGTGGGTTGGTTTTTCATTTGTTTCCTATCTTCAACCATTCCACCATATGCTTGCATTGGAAACCGAAGAATCAAACCGTTTTATGCTGGCAGGGCTGGGTGGTTTAAACCGACAAATGTTATGTTTCTCGCCGAACACACATGTTAGAGTAGGGGGTTTACTTTCCATCCAGGCGAAGAGAACGAAACGTAAAAGCCGGTAAAATAGTTTTGTTGGTCTTTCCACGATACTGCAAAGAAATGAGGTGGTGTTTGCTTTGAACATTAGTGTTCTTGCCCGATGTTGGAGTTGTACGCTGCCCGAGACACCAGGGAAACATCGAAAGGGCATTAAAAATTCTTCGTACGTAATGCAATCAAAGCCATTTGTTCAATGTTGATTTCATCATATGGATCTGGTTTTGAAATTATGCCATCAAATCAAACCCACTCGAAAACATTCCAGTAATGTACTAGTTTTTTAAAAACTATTTTTATCTAGACACATTCTGAAAAAAGTGCCATTTACAAAATTCCAATTCAAAAAGGCCAAGTTCCTTTAGAAAATGGTCGCAAACATGTCTCCAAATGCGACATGAAACATTGTTCGATCGCCACAGCTACGAACCCAGCGAAACGTTTAGGGAGCTCTAGTCACAGAAGACAGTCTGAGGTCGCACGAGATGATGTGTAGCGTGTCGCTGTTAATTTGCCAGTCGGCGTCCTGCTACTGCAGCCCTGTGATTATTGTTTTCTAATGCACTAGCCTAATGAGTACCCTCTTTTTTCCAGCATTAGTATTAGCTGTACCAGGGGCGTAAAAGAAAAAGGGCTCGGAATTGATCGTATCTGTAGTGCGCGAAAGCGGTGCTACCAAGTGGGAAATGTCACCCTACAGCTGGTGTGCATCATCTCTGTGAAACTTTTTTTTTTGTTTTCTGACCATGCTTACTGTTGCTTTTCTTTCGTGCCCTTCCAACTGCTCCAAATTTACCGTTTTGTAGTCGTTTAATTTTATTTCCCTCCTATGTTTTTCAGTAGAAGTGATGCTTTTTTATTGCTCTACATCGAAAATGCACGATGCACTTTACGAAGAAGTGGTTGAGAATGCCGCCGTTTTTACTATCACCTTGATTGCATACGGCCTAGAGTTTGTCGGTTAGTAGTGACCGTTATGTTACTCCCTCATTACGATGACGGTGGATTCCTAATCCGTCCTGGAGAGGATGCAAGAATTTAAATCTGTGTGTTCGATTTTACAACACCTTCGACCTCTATCGGTGCATTTAGTAGTAGCCCTTTGAAGTGGTAGATTAAAGTTAGTGATGAATTTACAACAAGCGATGTATTTTTAAAGCTTTATTTTATTGCTTTACCACGACTGCCAACTCAGCTGCGCGTAGATCCCCTGCCGTGTAGGCCATTTAAATAAAATAACAAAACTTCCCACCGTTTTCTGACTTCTCGACGAAATGCTCGATCGCAATCTTTTGCCCCGGTGAGGTTGCCTGGTTTTAAGTACCTTGTTAGCTGTCTACTAACTGTCGTGGCTACTGACACCTTGTGCTTCTTCGAAACCACTCCAAAGTCGTATCCCGCTGCGATGGATTCACGACTTGTTTTTGGAGATCGCTTCATCGCCAACATGTTTGGCGGAACTGTTCCCAATCTCGGCACATCTCTTGATGAAAATATTTCTCGTATTCTACACGTTAAGCAGCATGAATGGATCACCGGAATGAAAGGAAAATAATTTTATTTACCCTCGGTTCGGAAACAGAAGAATACGAAGTCAACAATACATTGATCATTTTGGGTCAAAGATCTGACACGTGGGATACCAGCGAGGTGGCGAGATGCTTAATGAAATGGTCTTGCCAACAAACCACTACGGAGACAGTGACCAAAAATGTAAAATCTGACCAAAAGCTGCATTGACATCCGAAACCCCACGAACAAACGTCATCCCGGACGGAAAACAGATCACTGGAGGGGTGTAGTAGACTTTAGGGTTTTTGGGTACTAAATGATCTTACAAAGCAAAGAACCGCCCGCAGCGGTTGAAAGTTGATCGGATAAGCGCTACAAATCGCGTGTCTTAATAGGGCTAGCTTGTCTGTTTCTGTGCAGCTGCATCGTCCGCTCATAGAAAGAATGGGTGGATGGTTGGTCAAGAAGGAGATATACTTTCACCAGATCTGCTTATTGGCGTGGGAAAATGAGATCTTGCGGAACCATATGTTTGATTTGGATGTGATTTATGCTTGCACATGTATAACTACATCTCGTGACACATCCGTAAAATAAAAGGTGTATATATGTAATAATATTTCCGCAAAAAAAAACAACCATAAAGCATTAAATTGAGCTCCAGCTAACTGTATTAAAACAAAAACTAGATAACATGGCTTCAATATTGCACACGATTTACTTGGGATGCGCAACATATTACATCATTGCATCATTAAGAGAAAATCCCCAAAACGGGACATACAACATGAATAACGCTACTGTCTTGTCTTTACGATCGTCCAGCGGAAGATCTACACATAAGCACTGCACGCTACGACCCATTTCACCTGTTTAATGCGTGTTTACGAAGTCGTATATGCCTGATCTGGTGGCCTTTTTCCTATGTTTGGAACCATTATTCTCTACTAACGGCGCCGCGATCTTGTCGTTTGACGTCTCTTGTGACTACGCTTTCCATCCCCTCGCATCATAAATGTTTTGGTCGTCTTTTGAGGAGTCGGCAGTAAGCAGAAACCTTATTTACTCATCCACCCGGTGACTGCATTTCGTTTCGTTCCATTGCACGTTTGATGCACATTCATGCTTGCTGCGGGAAGCGTTTTTTCCCATTCCAATTCAAAACCAAAGGAATAGCATCTGAAGATGAATCGACAGCAGTAACTACAAGATATACCCCTCAGCGTACAATCGCCCATTGCCGACGCGGATTAATGGAGGATCTGTCCTGCTCCTGGAAACGCCTTGCAGCAGCAGTAGCCACACGGATGCTGCTGCACCCTTTGCAAACGTGCGGAGGATGGTTGCAACGTCAAAACTGTCTACGATCTTGTCACGGAAACTGTGTTGCGCATTGAATGGTAATACCCACGAGCACTATGGGCACGGTACTATACCGTATTTTATCTCACACCCCACGGAATGGGCCCGTCCCAAAAAGTGCAACATCATTGATTAATCCAAAATGGCTTAAGGATAGTTGCTGTTTGTTGGAATAAATAGCAAACCAGTCTGTCTGTATGAATAAGGTTCATCAAGAAACAGTCAGTCGTAGGGAAAACATATTCGAATCAATAGGATCCCTTGATCGATAAGATATCGAATTCGTTCCTTCTGTCTTCCCATTCGCATTATAAATATCATGCTGCATGGAGGATGCAATGAAGAATGATTGAGACAATTTGCAATTGCCTTTAGTAGATGTCTTCGTAGCATCCGATAGACTTGACCTCCTGCAGGTTCGACCGAACAATGGCTCACAATTAATTGAATAGTAACAATAAACACAACACATATCTGATCCATTCTTTATCACACTATCAAGATCACTGTAAAATAAATGGAAAGGAAAAACAGCTTGAAAGTCTTCAAAATCGTCGAATCATCACCGATTTGTGCAGCAACTATATAATCCCTAGAGTATATTTGCGGTGGACTAAGATTTACTTTGTTGCACTAATCGTACAGTTGATTGTTCGTCGTTCGAAGCGCTCGGGTGCGAAAAAGTTGCATTTATGCAACATATTGACGTCTGCGTTCCTAAATTAGCTAATCACGAACAAAAGAAGTAATGAAATGTTGTACAAATGCCGTCAGGATAGGATGAAAAGGGAAATAAATTACTTACAAAGTGAAAATGCATTTACCTCTTCCAAACCGATGGAGTCATTGTGTTGCAATGAACACCATTAAATGTGCTTCGGGTTTGCAAGCGATGGGTTTGCTTACTATGGCTAAGATTGGCTAAGAATACTACGAATGTTTGGGTGTACATATTTAATAAATTCGCTTGAAAAAATCGCTTTGGAATAATTTATTTTTTAGAATTAGAAATTATCAAATAAAGGAAATATGATATTTTGGATTATTACGACCGGTTCGCGCTGTATTTGGCTGCAAAAAGATTCATCTTGATTTTCCGCACCACCAACAAAACAACAAATACCACACCCAAACAAACAAAAACTGAATTACTTCAAAGGGTAGGCAACTGACGGAAACCTTCGCCAGTAAACACAACTCGTTGATACACCCTTCGGCACAGTTCGGCAATGAAGGGATTTAGCTTTACATTTTAAGGGCTCGATTACTTCTTACCCTATTGCAGTACATGATATATTCGCAACGATAGAAATCGATCGTTACCCGATCACCTTCACACCGAAGGCTTTTCGTGATGGTTGGAGTGACTTTTGATTGGCAATCATTGTAACAATTTACCTTAGCCTACGATTAAAAGTTCACGATTTGTCTTTATTCTTGATCACCCAAGCCATCATCTAGAACTTTGCTTATTTTCAGCACTTAGCGTCGCTCACATCGCTAGAGGTATTGCACGACAAATTGCAACAAAATTCCTTTGTGTCGTACTAGAAGCTGCTGCATTGTGGATGTGGGTTTACGATGCAGATTGGCAAAACTCCACAAAATGTCAGAATAATTAGCTCGAAGCTAGGTTCCCAATGCCGTGCCGTGTTAGCTTGGGTAGAAAAAGGAACGTCTGCAGTCGTACAGTTATATGTTATTCGCGAACTCCCTCCACCTGTTCTTCTCCATTCATATATCCGAAACCCCCTGTTAATAAAGTCCTTGAGCGTTTATAAGAAACAAATAAGAACTGCAGCTGAGCATGGCAATACACCGAAACGAGATGTTTAACCTTCGAAGAAGTTTGTTTGGTTTCGAATGACACGTTCAGTTTGTGCAGCGTATCCAAAGTGGTTTCAACAAATAATAATTACGATGCCGTGTACGTTCCATACCCTTTCAAATGCAGCTATGCAGCGTTTATGCTTCCATTTGTTTTAAAAAGCGGGTGTGTTTCTGTGCCGCCAGTATACAGCAAAAACTGGCAACGCTTACAAACATACAATTTTCAAATCCCGATGTGGATGTGCAACGTCATAAAAGAGCCATACTGCACATTTATGCGCAATAAGAGAATCGGGTCAAAATCGTATTTATCTCTCCTCCGTTAAAATACACATAGTGCATTTCCTGCCTGTAAGCAATGTATCTTTCGCGGATAAATCACGTCGTCCCAACGGAATGCAGGAAAGCCGTATAAATCGAAACACATACACGTGCATGTACGGCAAAATGCTCGGTGAGGTCTTTACTTGTTCGCTATGTTTAAAAGCGATGACAAATCTTTTCCGTTAGAGTGCCGATCGCACGCCTGTGCCGAGTTACCTCGCAGGTTTAAAGCACTCGAAGATGGGCAATAAATCTATTCTCTAATTTTCTTGTTTTCACTAGTGCTTAAAAGGGGAGCGGTTTAAGGGTGCGGCAAACTGTCATATGTTGCCTAGTCCAAAAACACTCTAATGGTGCAAAAAAGGGAGAAAACAGAGGTAGATTAATGTTCGATGACACTCAATTATGCGGAAAGTGTGCATGCTCTTCTTCAGCAACCTTAGAGACTACGATCCGATGAAGACGTCTCGCGGGCACGAGCTTTTTTCTGAATGAAGGTGTTAATGGAACTTTCGATCGTTTGTCAATGCATTGGTTTGCTCCCAGGCCGGACGATTCCTACAAGATGATGTTGAATATACGATCGTTTGTCGCGTGTGGTGGCATCGTGCGAGGTGGCAAAATGATTGAAAGCCGTTTAAAAAGGGTTCAAGCGTTCCGTTTCAGGACAGACCTAATCCCTCTGTGGTTCGGTTGAGTGATGACAGAAAGTGGATATCATGTAAAGGCAGGGTTTGTCGTGTATTTGAGCCGAACCATTCATCATAGTACTAATGGTTTGTAGCGTTAGCATTCACGAGATAGGAAATTAGCCTTACAAATTGTTACTCCTTCTCATCACCTCAAACAATACGAACACTTCGCGCCGCATAATAATTTGGGCTTGCTTTGCATTTACACACATGTGGTTTATTTTAGGGTGCTTCACATTGACCTATCTTTTACCATCGGTCCACCCAGGGGAAGAATGCTGTAGACATTTGGTATTCTCTTCTCCCAACTTGGCCGCATGTGCATCGCCAAGATGCAACGCAACTTTAAAGAAACGCTCATAAAAATAGATGATTCACACACTCGGGGTACATACGTAGTGACAGGATCAAGCCTGAGCGCGTGCTTGTTGCGAAGATCTATAAATTGTTAACGTTACTGTCAGTTCGCTTCGCTCACCCCCTATGGATTTTTCGCCTTCAAATATCAGGAGCGGGAAACAAAAGCCAGTTTGTTTTTTAAAAGCATCAACATCATCTATGTAACGCTATACTGTACGATGATTCATGAAGCAGCATTACCACGATGAAAAGGAGTGACTGCAAAGCGATAAAGAAACCGATAGCCCTTGGGCAAAAATTAGATACTCAAGCATGGCCCCTAGCTAAAGCCAATTATGCAAATGCTTTTGCTTTTCGAGATAAGATAAACAAACATAGAAAGCAATGGAATAGACGAACTGGATGCTTAATGCTCAACGTAAGACTCTCCTATTCGTGCACTGACGTCACATCGAGTACGATGTGATTTTTTCTTTCACTCCTTAAAATTTCCATTTCCTTTTCATATTTGTAAGCGGGGTACGGTTTTGCTTTCTCCTGTATGATGTGATTATTTTCCAAAAATCATAAAACTTCACTAAGGCAAAAAGCAAATCATATCGATAGTGAGTGTTCGACCATCGGCAGCAGTGTAGTTGTTACACAGTTCTGTCCAAGAGACCTTCAAACATTCCTCATCTGCAATACTGTGTGGACATTTGTTCGGCCGCATGAAAGACAACTTCAGCTTCGCTGAAACGCGGAAGCCAAGCAGTTTGTCCGTGAAAATCCAAAAATAATCTTCGTCCATTTCGGTCGTTCCGTGTGTGTGTTGTCCGTCGTGACCGCGGTGCCGAGTTGGTTTGCGACCCGTTCTTAACAAACCATAATGAAGAAAAATGCTATAAAAAAGTAAACGGTGCTCTGTTATGTGTGAGATGAGTTTTCATGTCGCCGTGTTTATTCTACGCCCGACCCGATGGAAGCGTGGAATGTGTAAAATTGGTGGAAAATTTCCGATCGTACCATATGAAACTTTGCACCTCCCGGAGCTGTGACGTGCTAAGCCTGCTGGGTGGTAACTAATTTATGGGGTGTTTATGTTATGTGTGGTGTGGTACGAGATTTTGCGATTGCCACCTTTACGTCGATCTTAATCTGTGAAAAGTGTAAGCGAGTGGGAGGCAGGTGTAGTGTTTCGGATTATTTTGTTTTTGTCCCATTCTGTTCCTGATCGATAGAGATATTTTTCTGGTGAGATTTTCGCAATCGTAGACTAATCATGCACTCATTGGTTTAGCAAAACTTTAGAAGATATACAGTTCGCTGACGATCAACACCATCACTTTACTGGGTTCAAGCGGAGCTAGATGTAAGTCTTTGTTTATTTACCAACAATCTGGACCGGGTTCTGGTCTCGGTGAAGATTTTCCGACTCTCCTCAGCGGCATACAGGAATGTGGGTGTCTTCAGATTACACTCTGACTTAACTTGAACTAAAGTCGTTTCTTGGACCGTATAGTAGCACTCCCATTTTGATGAACAAATGATGAGTTGTCTAGACAGACAGATGCATACAAACACTCGTACAGTGTCTCTAGGGATTATATAGCATCAAATTGATTCTGTCGTAAAATGTGTATTGCATCCTCGAGCATTCCTGCAGGCGTTTAATGCTTCCGTGGGAGTCCGTTCGTTTCGTCATAGTAAATATTTTAGCTAATCTTTTGAAAGTTTAAAACAAGGGTGGAATAGAAGGAAATATTTCCCACAGTGAAGAAAAAAATCGTAATCGGAGATATAATATCGTCAAGATAATCGTCTTGAACAGCTGAGACAAATCCTAATGTAACCTGCTTCAACACAAACCAAATCTACAGATGATTGCTGTTCCGTGTTGAGTAATCGATCCAATTTTCGGTAAACTAACAAAGGAAGGATGTCTGATTTTTCCTGCACATTTTTCTCTCCAAGCGTGGAGCGACTATCAAACAAAAAAGCTTGCAGTACAGGCGGAAAGAAATAAATCACACCTGTCAAAAAACAACAACGAGCTTCTTCGCTCGTTAGCGATGAGTTGGAGGTGAGCAGAAAATTTATGTATCTCTGATCATGGTCCATGATGGTCTCGTCATAAGTCTCGAGCCGACCCGTTCGTTTCGTAAGATGGGAAATAATACCGCCGTTGTTGGTTTATTTATTATCTTTAAATTCCTGCGTAAGTTTTAGTGAATGATATGGCGGCGTTACGGCAAAAGAAAGCGCTAAATAAGGTCGAGACATTTGAGAAGGATCGCGATTTTCATACGGACATTTTATGATAGTTGTGTGACCGATTCAATGTGAATAAGATGAAAGCAATACTAAAATCTCATTAATGATGCCACAGCCCACTTGAAAAGCGTGTATCGAAAGAGTGGAATGACTCGCAAAAATGTCACAAATCGCAACGACATCCATGGGTGGATCTAATTGAAAGTGGTTGAAACCCCTTTGGCTTTTTTTCATCTGTTTTTTTTTTCGGAAACAGCAGGGAATGAGCCTAACCTAGTTTTCGCATGGCCACACTTTATCCAATGCTAATTTATGACCCATGCAGTGGGCTATCTCACACCTGCCTCCAATTTCACCAGGACGCGCAAAGCCTTCCGTTTTGGGTGGTCTCGTCGTATCTCGCTATGGTAAAAAGCACATCGCAATTGAGCCGCGGGCTCCTTTTTGTAGACCTAGTGAAAGAGGTCCAATTAGTGGCGGTTCGGTTCTCTAGGGGCGTGCAATTAGTGAATTTATTGATGGGAAATGAGTGAATGATTGAACCGTACGCAACAAGGTTACTTTCACTTTAGCAATGTCGGCCTGCCTTTACACATGGCGACAGAAGAAAATAGTTCAGCAGGGTTAGTTTTACAGCATGGTTGATCGTTTTATTCGTCCTCCTTTCAAATCAGGGTCCTAATAGGCGCTAATGTGGCAGATGGTTGTAAAATTAGAAGCTAGAGAAAAAAATGTGTGCCTCCCGAGCATGCTGATGTGCAAGTTTGTTTCCTGCTAAGAAATCACAACATTTAAACCACCCATATTTCCTCCCTACAATCAATAGGAACGATGATTTTAAACATATGTATAAAACCCCTTTCGAAATATTTTCAAGGTTGCGTTCTAATTCAATACCATCAATAATCATACACCCGGAAAAGAAGGAGCAGTTTTAGATCGAACGCGTTCGTTTCTTAACTACTCATAAATCGTTTCACCTCTATAGACAATCGCGCGCTTCCATTTTTTTCCTTTCTTCTGTCGTTTTCGTACATTCCACCTTACTCTGAACGAGACAAAAAAAAGGTTAGCGTACCGAAAAATTACCGAAAATGATAGCCTTTCGGTGAACAACATAAGCGAACCGCGCCGGCATGGTTCCATTAACCGATTGATGGCCCGCGCGAAGCCGCACCCATTAGCCTCCCCGAAAATGGCCCTGTTTAGGTCGATTCATTCTTCATCAAGGTTACAATACATGCAACGCGTTCGATTGTGGGTTTGGCTCCTAGTTGTGTCCCAGTGGCAAACGGAACCTGATTTACATAATTTTACAGTTTACAACACATGAGAAAATCCGATCGTGTATTGTTATCCGACACTGAATGGGATTGGCTGCCGAAAAGAGGATGATATGTTTAGCTCTCTTGCGGTTAACAGTGATGACATGTAATGATGCCTTTTGACACCCGCACGAAACACCACATCCGATGGTTTTCAATACGATCGATAATAATTTACGATATTGGCTGCGATAAGCCTAATGGGAAAACACACAGTCCAGACGCGTGAATAGCAAGGTAGCCTGTTTTTGCCACGGTTTGCAATAGACGCAGGCGCCCAACACCGCCGTGTACTACTCTCTTGTAGAGATACTGCAGTGCAGGCTTTATATAAACTGGAAATCAATACTCTACGATAACTTATCAGCCATAGCGTGTTGAATCGATTAGAGTTCTGGGTGCTTCATAAGTCGGGTACAGTGAGTTTGGGCTAATCTTTCCGCACGGACGTGACACCAATACTAAACGGTCAAATTGTAATTGTGCATTCTTATCCGACTTGTTGCAGGAAATTTATCGCGAAATCAAATCGAACTCCCGGGCAGTAGCAGCTTGCATTCGTAGCTACGAACGTGACCGAAAGTCTGCATCGTCTGCATCCGGCCAGGGATCCCTCACCCCGGAAGTCGAAGCATCGCTCGGAAGCAGTAACACCACCAGTGGCCATAATAATTGTAGTGTAGCATCAATCACCGAAGGCAAGGGAAAGGAGAACGGTGGAGGTGGAGTGAAAGGATTAGAGCGACGCTATCATTTGCTCTATCTGAAAGCCTTTGAGATACAGTGCCTTTTGGAAGGATTGTTGGATAGCAAGACCTCGGTAAGTTGGAAATAAATGGTAATGTATTAGACACAAACTGATGGGTGTTTTCTCTTTTTACAGAGCTCGGATAACAACGCTAGCTTGTCGGATACGGATGAAGAGCCGGCCAACAAACTAGCTCGCGTTAGTAGCTCCAGTGTCAAATCTCAGAGTTCTAATCACATCGAGACATTGAATAATGTAGGCAAACCTGGAATAAGTTCTTCTTTTGGCAAATGTTACTCATCTGCTCCATTTCTATCTTTGCAGGAAGAATGGGTTAAGGTAAAGAAGCTTTCAAACGCTGGATTCGATGCCGATTCAGAAGGCAGCGATAGTGAAATTGTTCCCAACATCATTGCCTACAGTGGAGCGGGCAACGCCTATAACAGTAGTGGTAACAGCAGCCAGAAGCAGGACCCCCATTATCACCCGGGTGCGGGTAGCATTAGCAGCAGCAGCGTAGTAGCATCAACATCCTTACCTAGCTCGTGTAATCTTATGATGGAAGCAGACATTAACAACCTTTCTACGACTACGACACTTTCCGATGCCACGACACTGACAACGACCAGCTCGAAAGCAGCCGAAGCCTCCGCCGCCAACGCAGCGACCGTGCTCAAGGAGAATATTCTTAACAACAACAATACGACCCTCGAGAGCGATAAGTCAATCATCGGGTGCGATTTAGTGGATGGAGGAGCCCTACTGAGCAGCACCCTCGATACGGTCAACAATAATGCAGTCGTGAATGGTACTGCAAACGTTAAGGAACTCACGGAACGTCATGCTGGCAAAGGAGCGTCACTTCGTCATGTAAAATCCTCCTCACCGATAGGATCATCCGGCAAGCCGAAACGCTCGAAGGTGAGCGATTCATCAAAGTTTAACCGTTCGAACCGTAAATCGAAGAATTGTGCTACGTTTTACTTCAAACATCGGGACACGGATTCGGAGCTGAACAAAGATTCGAGCGAACGAACCAAGTCAGATGAATCGTCACCCAGTACATCGTCGCCGTCCGCTTCCTCGTCCGAAGGTGATGACGAATGGGTGTACAATAATGGTGAGCAGGAAGATGAAGATGAGCTGTTAGCGGCGAGGAAGCGTGCCGAAGACGAGCGAGGAGTCGGAGAAGAGGAGAAGGAAAACAAACCGGACGCTCAGGCGGATAAGCATCAGCGGGAGGAACTGGGAACGAGTGCCTTAAAGATGACCGCCGGCAGAGAACCGAAGTCGAAGAAGTGTTTGGACTTTACGCGGGACGCGTCGCAAAAGGACGCATCTGCTATGCCAAATGGACGAAACGGGGGACGATCGTTGATGATGACGTCGATTGGAAGTTTCGGCAAAAGCACGGATAGCGTCAACAGTGCCAAGAGATCGAAGGTAAGTTGTGTGGAAGGTTTATCCTCTGTTTGTCGTTTAATTAGCATTTTATATGTATTATTCTGCTTGAGGATTAGTACTCGCGATGTCTGTTGAATGCTTAACATTGTAAGAGCCCGCAAAAAAAGCTTTCTGTTGATAGGTCGTTACTCGTTTAAACAGTTTTTTTTTCTTTTGTTGTTTTTGCTGTATGTTAATCAGCATGCCTTTAAGCGTGTTCTCGTTCTTTTATATCAAATCAACAGCAAAAAATAGGAATTTTCGCTTGTTTATGTCGTTGTAGCCTATTCTACATTTCAAGTAAGCCTTTCGAACGAACATTGTAATGTATCGATTTTTCTTACAAATTTGTGCTACGTGCAGTTGGTCATAAGCGTGTTAAACACATCACCCACCGGGCAAAAAGCAGAGCATTTGTATTCACGTGTAAAAGTGTGTGAGTGCCGTTGCTGATTGCAATTATTTCTTGTTGTTTTTGCATCTCCACAAAATGGAGAACACCTCCCCTACCCTGTCTTTTGTGCCACCTATCGGATGCGGATGTAGCGACCAGGTACCACTGGTTTAGGTTGAGGTGCGGTGTGCTGTTGGCAAATGTTTCGATAATCAACGTCATTAGTGTGGCAAATGTGGGTTTGTTTCACACAAATAAATGTTATTACCGAGACGCGTATATGCATGTGCCACCATCTGTGCGCTATTGGTCGCAGTGGTTCGTCAGTATGCAAGCAGATCTCGCCGTTGTGACAAGTGTGCAAACCACAAAACTGCTCTACAACCCTTAACAAGAAGTGGAAACGGTTTTATAGAACACAATCTGTGCGTTTGTGTAGTTTTGTTTTTGTTCGTCTCTTTGTTTTGTTTGGTAAACTTATCTTATCTACTAGCGGTGGTGGTATTAGATACCTCACGAACCTTGTGTGTTCCTCAGGGTGATTGCGCGCATCACTTAACTGCTTTCGCGTCGCAACGTTTCAGTTGCATAGTGAGTAGTGCTTTCTTCTCGATGCGATAAAAATCCTTACACTTGCAATCGTTTCGATCGGCTTCGATACACATACAGTGAATGTGTAGTGTGTATAGAATAAGTGGCTTTCGTATATGCAATGGGAGTGAGAGTCTGCATCCATATTGCTAGACTGCGGAACTGACGGATTCGGTTGAAAAGACACATTTTCAAACTTTTTGTTTTTCTCTTCATTAATGTGTTTCTGTTCGCGCTGGCTGTGACGCTTGTGCTTCGGGCGACTTTTCTCCTACGTTTTCCATTTCTAGCCACCGCAGTATGCAACCAGCTCGATTCAAAGGTTAGTGCTGCATGCCGAGACGCTGGTGCGTGACGAAATTTTCGCCAAAAACGCAGCTGCGGCAGCTGCTGCGGCTGCGTCAGGTACTGGAAGTACGCCGAAAACGGTGGTGAAAAATCCCCACTACTATCATCATCATCATAACTACAGTGCGAACAATAGCAGCAGTAACAACAGCAACAGCAGCCATCATCAGCCACACCACCACCAAACGTCATCGTTGCCATCGTTGCCGGGAACTGGGGTGGGATCGGGCATTGGTATTGCGAGCATTATTGCATCGCACGAACCCCAACCGCGACACGGTGCCACCGCGCACAGTCAGCATCATCATCACCATCACCATCACGGTCACGGTCGAAAGGCGGAGAAAGCCATGAGCAATCTGAAGATGAATCTTATCGAGGTAAGTGTGCATGACGAGACCGGTGTGCGACAGGCTATTCACTTCCTTCCTTCCATAGTGGGACTGTGGGAGTTGGGTGGGAAGCGATAACTTGTTAGTTCCATTGACTAACGCCATCGTAAATCGAAGTGGCTACCTCCCCCCCACCGAGGAGTAGGCCAAAAAGCGTGGCGAGCGCTTGTTGCACGAAACAGCTGATTAAATTGTAAACACTTGTTTTGCTAATGTGCCACTTTCGTTTTTTGTTGTTTGTTACTACTCTTCGCTTAGGAATGGCTTGAAAAGCAACCGTTGGATGCGCCGGTAGCGGCCCCACTGTTACCAGCCTCCGTACCTACGACCGACTGTGAAGCGTCCGGTGAGTACACCGATTCGGATTCGATCACACGTGACACGGACAGCTCGGAAGGGTTGGCCAACTCGGTTGCCACCTGTCTTCAGGGTGAACAGACCCAAACGTCCCAGGAGCTACTAAATGATGGTACATCCTACCCGTCGGAGAACTCCAACGATGTATCCAACGACGATGAAGGCGTTGCTACCGATTCGAAAGGCGGAAGCTCTGCCGCAATGATGAGGACCACGGCCACATCCACCGCACCAGGAGTAACGGCTGCTAGCTCGAGCCCTTCGTTACCGATTGCTGTGGCACACGGTGGTACCACCAACGGCAGCAACACATCGACGGTAGTGAAGCGTAGACCGCACCGTTCGGCTACTGATCGGCCCTGGTCGGTGTCTTGCATGTCACAGCTGAATTCGTCGGGCGTGGAAATTAATCAGTATGGCGGTACGGACAGTGGGAGCGGCGGTGCAACAGACCCTTCCACCCACCAACAGAGCAGCAGTGGTGGTGACGGTAATGACACTAACAACCGACCACTGACGGATCATCGAAACTTTTCGATCAGCGAATCGGCACTGAACACGATGTCCCGCAGTGGTTCGTCGATGGTTGGCGCTCGTGGCAGCATGAAACCGACCTCCAGTCAGCAAACCGTCGTGCGCAACTCCGAAAGCAAAGGTTCGCTCAAGAAACGCAAGCTACGGCCCCGTCGTAAGGTGAGTTGTTACGCAGAGTGAGAGTCGCAGCGGTTTACGTTGCTGTGCATGTGCAATAAAATAATGGTGCACGTGTGGCGGTGTCGCTCGTGAAGGTGAATTAATGGCATTTGCAATTGGCGATGCCTACAGCCGTGTCGGATTATACTGGACGGTTAAATTGGTTTCGGACGAAACCTTCGGAACCGTCCAGATGGTGAGGCGAGGTCGTTGCACAATATTGGCGATAGTTGTGGTTTATATTTTGTGATTCTCCAAATGTTGGCTTGTGTTTTCCTGTGAAGAAAGATTATTTTATTGAAGTGTTAATGCCAGTGGCAAACTCTATCACATCGGTAAATTGGTTCGTGTGGTGATCAAGGTTGCGTCATTTTTAATTTGGTGAACAATCGACTTGTTCGTAGAGTTACAGAGGTGATGTAAACATTTATTGGAAGTATTTGTAAAGCTGTTAAAATGAAAATGAATCTCGAGCTGAAGTAAATATTGAACAGATAGATTTGGAGAATTTTGCTCATCATTGGAGTTATGATATCATCGAGAGTAAGGAAAATGTGTTGAGCTTGCAAAATCTCTCGAGTACATTCTATTTGTGGTTGTGAGATAAATAAGTAAATAATGCTGCTTGGCATTTGCACATTTTTTGCTAATGCTGTTTTGTTGTTGCACTTTTGCTCTGCTGATAAACGTGACGAGAATATTCCATTTCATTAACATTGATTCGCGTAGCCTAAGCCTTCCCAGCCTAGGTCCGTCAGATAACGTGCAGTGTGACAGATGGTTCCGTGATTCGTGAGTGACTTAGGTTCTTTTGCTGTTAAGGTGATTTTTATACATGTTTCCTATGTTTCTAATTCTTTGCTTTCCGTATTTTTCCCCATTTTTGATCACAGAATCGTATCGATGAATCAGGTTCAGATGAATCGCAACCACCGCAACACAGCTCCTCGACATTGCATTTGCTCCAGCAGTCACTACTCCTACAGTACAACGCACTTACCGGTGGCAACGGTCAACCGTTGCGTGAGATTCAACTCTCTGGAAGTAACAGTAGTGTGGCGGGCGTTGCAATCGCTGCCAGTGGCAGTCGGCGGTTACTAAAGTCAGAATCATTTTCTGGTCGTTTGCGGCTGTCCGACGACTTGCTTACGCTGTCCTCACTGTCCGGTTCTTCGTCGCGGAAGTCATCCTCCGTACGGCAGACGTCGGCTCGGTCGACGAAGCGTTCGCAGGATAGCGAGGAAGAGTTCGGTTGCCCGATGGCGAAGCCCGAATTCCGGATCGGTTCACTGACACGCACCCGGTGCGGCAGTCTCAATCTAGGATCATTAGCGGCACTTGCTAATTATAATCTAGATGGTGTGGAGAAGGCGGAAACCGATCTGAACGGAACCGGTACGGGCACGGAGGAGATGAGTAGCTTCTCGGAACAGGCTTGGGATAATTATCAGGAGAAGTATATGTCCGAACCTTACTCGGAGGATCGTGATACGGATGCCGCCCGACGGTTGCTTGATTTTGGCGATGATTATCGGAATTTTATCGACTCACAGTCGGATTGTGCATCGTCGTCGTTGTCGGCGGCCAACATGGACTCGTTATCACCGCCCCGGTTCCGGCTGAAGTCGGAATCCGCCAATAAGCTGGAAATCAACGCTAACTCGCTCAATCGTCGAAAGCGATTAGATGAGTACCGAATGGATGATCGATACGGTAAGTTCAATTAGCTTTTTCTTGAGCTTTTAGCAATTCGATTTTAATTGTTTTTATTAATTTTACCCAACACAGGCAATAACATGAATTCCTGGTCCAGTAAATCCGGTAGCCCACCGCAATCATCGTCCAACGTGAGTGCACGAAAGCATGGTTCGCTTTCGTTCCTCGAAGCAACTCCACTCGCCACGATGGTTGAATCGAACGCACCGAACGGATTGGTGAACGCTGGTACCACTGGCGGACCCCGTCGTCGTTCGTTGCGTTCTGTGGACAAGCACAACTCGTCAACAGCTTTCGTGCGCTCCTTGTCGCACGAAACTAGCAGCAGCTCGAACAACGAGTTCGACGAAGATATGGAGGCGGAGGTGAAGAAGCTACTGATCCAGAGTAAGGTCCGATTCGCCAACACCGAAGCATTGAAGGCCAAGTGCCATCTGCTGAAGCCGGATGACTACGTAAGAATGTTGTTTCTCTATTACTGTAATCTATGCTTGCGTTACGCATGTGTCCACTGCTGCTGTATCAGCGCTATGTTGTTTGTTTTAGTTTGTGTGTTTTGGGAGCTGTGTTATGGTAAAAGTTGAGAGAGAATGAGTAGTAAAATTGATTGGATTAACGAACGGCGGGGAAATATTACAGTTAATGTGCATGTTGGGGAGGCGGGGGAAATAAGGGAACCCATATTTCCGTACAGGTGATAAGATTAGAAAAATATAAGAGAAACATGTTAACACATCATGTATGTGTTTGTGTATATAAATAGAGAAAGTAAGAGCTTAACTTGTTTGAGTGGGAATGTCTGAGGAAATTTAAAATTTATCCGAGGATGTTTTTCCTATCGCGAAAACAAATTCCTCAGGCTTCCAATATCTGGAGCACATGATTTTAATTTCTTTTATTTAGCTTTTGAGTGTGATTTGTTCCGGTAGATAAATCTTTGCCAAGGATACCAGTAATAGTAAGTTTTGTAAATATTTGTTTATTGCTACGTTTATATGATCTAATATTGTGACGCTTAAAATTAATTAGACCATGGAATGGTAGAAAAATGTTGAGTTTGCGAAATGATGAAGCACCGCTAGTCATACTGCTCTGCACCTCATGCTGGTGTAAAATCGATAATCGTAGTTAGCGTACGGTGGATTTCTAATAGAAAGAATAATATTCCTCACAGCCATTCCCTCATATCGTTAATTCGAAGCAGCTTTATTTATCATCAATCATTAGCGTTAAGAAACTAGAGGAAGTACTGTAGGCAATCTTATAATTTGCTAACTGTTTATACCCTTATTAAAACTATCTCATTACTCACTCTCATGACTTTACCATAATCACACATTCGCCATCGTTCATGAATCGTATGCTAATAGCTCCATGTCTTCGTATGCCCAATGTCTAACGTTTTGCTTCATTTTAAATTCTCCTTTTTTAGAGCGAAATCATCACCACCTGCCGGGAAAACGTCCGCTGTCTGGAGTCGGTACTACGCTGCCAGCCGGGCACGGTGTTGACCGCTGCCAAATGCCAAGATTTACGAGGTAAGCGGATGCATCACCGTGCACAAAATAGTAAACCTTCTTCTCCCAATGCTCACACCGATGAGGAAGGGCACACGGAAAAGTACGATGAAGAGGAGCATGACAGTGACTATAGTGAGGATGGTAGTACAATTAGTTGTAGCGACAGAAGTACCGATAGTTACGCTAGCACCCTAGGCAAACAGTCCGAAATGGAAAGCAAGGCAGTGCAGCAGCAGCAGCAACATCAACCATGGAGTCGCTGCGCTGGGCAACGGGGTCGTAGTGCAGCCATGTATAGGAGATCGCAACCCGGCAAGCAAACTGCAGACGCTAGCGATAGGGCAAACGGACAGGGGCAACAGGGTAGCAAGGAACATCAGCAAGAGAACGAGTTCCAACCGCCGATACTGGGTCGGAAGGTGCGCGGTCGTCTTTCCCGTTCACGGAAGAAGGTGATCGTGGTGCGGGAAGAGTGCCGGTGCGCTCGTATAACACGTTTCATTGCTTGGCTGATCGATTTCCTGCTCGACATCGGTAATGTCGTGCGAAACTTTACGCTGTATCGGTTTTTCGTCGGTGTGTTGAATGGGTTCTACCGGCTGGTGGATTTCTTTGGACGGGACCGCACTACGAAAGCAACCGTCGTCGCAGGCACGTCCACCACTGCATCTGCTGTGGGTAGTGGCAGTGAAAGCGGTGTCGGAAGTTTGACCAGTGCCAGCGCCACCTTCGTCACCAAGAAGGCACTGGCGCGAGGTGCTGACGATATTTTGAAACGATTGACAATCGGCATCATCTGAATGTCGACGCATTTGCCTACGTGCAACGCAACCGTACATGCGAAAGGGTACATGTATGCCTGTTGTTTATGTGCGTGTATGTGTGTTTTGTGTAAGGTGCAGTTCTTTTTTTTCTACTCTTCAGTCTACTCTTGCTCCTTTTCCTTGCTATCCTGCACAACCCGGTTGGCCAATCGCTTCCAAGCGGTGGTCGACATAGCATATATCTTAACAAGGCTCGTAGGGCACATTTTGATGGTCGCTTTAGACACTTTTTTGGACAACTGTTACAAGCCTTAGTTTTACCGCATTACACTTTTTCATTTCTGTTGTGTTTCTGTTGAATCTTAACCGAATAAAGCATCACTGGCTTGCACCTTTGAACACACATAAATGCATCTGTTGCACTGGCTTAGTTTTATTTTTTGTACATTGCTCAACGTTTGCACTCATTGTTCGCCGTACTCTCTAGCTCGATGTTCCGTTTGTTCGTTTGGCGTCCCGTTGTGTTGGGTCCTGTCGATCGGTAGCTAGTATCTGGTATAAGGCTTATGGTGATCGCATTAGTTTAAAGGGAATCTTTATCGCTAACATAGTAAGACTTTTTGTAACGCTTCTGCACATTTGTCTAACATATAACATCTCACCTCATTCACAAACCAAACATAACATAAATCGATTAGAGAAAGGTAATGAAAGAGAGTTTCATATGTAGAAGATGTATGTTAGAAGCATGTATCAATGTTGTAGTCAGTGTTTTAGCAATTTGTGCACATTCTTAGCTAGAAGGTAAGTATTAGTTAGGGCTAGCTAGAGAACCGTTTAGCATCTTCACACAGCCATTACTATCGCAAAAGAGCATCAAGAAAGAAATCATCTCGTGTTTACTCAAACAAAAGTAATTGCTAAGTACTGTCCCAGTCATTTGCTTCACAATCGCTCACTAGTATTCATGTTTTCTTATCAGCTTCACACGCACTGCATAATGTCCTTGAATGTGTAATAATGTCCTTCGGCAGCATCCTTGACCGTGGATAGACGACCTCAATCCGCAGTTATGTGACTCAAATGTAGTACACTTACCAACGCAACAAGTCAGTCACCTTTTGATGAAGAGTATCTAGGTCGTGTGTGCGAGGCGTTTCCAAATGAAAACAGGTCATGGCCATGCCGAAGGTTGTTCCTAGCTCAATGTAATTCGATTACATCCCCAGAATAGGTGTTCCAGTGCAAAAAAGAGTACACAGTAGGGATCGCAAATAGCTGCCCTTGTGTGTTGCCCTTTTTCTTCATGTTTGTGTTGACCTGGGAGTCGTCAACCGCTTGCCGCTTCATGACGATGAGGGTGTTACGGGGACAGACATGTGGGAGACCATTTGTGCGCATGCCCTTGCATAATATAGGGAAGGGTGTTGGTGACGATTCTACATTAACAGAAACGTCATTCGATTGTGTAGTTATGCGTATTTGGAACACACTGTTTCGATACTACTGTGGGCAACAGTAGCATCTTCACAGTTCTATTTGAAGCGTTGCGAGATTGCTACCATCTGGTTAAACCAGTGAAAAAGAACAATTAGTTCGCTTTATTATGGAACGTACACAAAAGAGTTAAAACAACAGCCCACCCCCAACCAACCGTCATTACCTTAAGCGTTACATACAGCTGCTTTTGGATGCTGTTGTTGAGGGAAAACTCATTTAGATTCCATCCACACCAAATTTGTTACTAAACTGGATTGCCTCGAGTTCAGTTTTAGATCCGAGTGAGAACGATACAGCAGGCAAAAGATGAAACTCAAGTGTTCGCTGAAGGTGCAATGGTGGTACTGTGTAGGGCCAACAGTGGTAAACCAACGTCTGGCAACTGTAAGCTGATAATGGCACGTTCGGGTAGTTGTGTGTGGTTTGTGTCAGATTTTTTTGGAGCAGCGTGCGAAGCGAGTGAGTGGGGATCTACTGGACTAGACTCTGCGTGTACGAGCTGCAGCGTTGTGAAGGGGTCGTCTAGGGTCGAACCGTAGCGCCATACCTAAGCGTGAGAGCGACCGGTGGGGTGTGAGCTTGCACGCTAGTATTCCGTAGAGTAGTCGCACCGGTGCACTAGGGTAGGACGGTGAAGTGCTGTTCGTGAGTGTGTGGCATTTGGACGGGAGAACAGCAACGTAACCTCAGCGGCGGAGTGATAGCGCTACACTGATTGCCAATTGGAAGTGATTTTTAATGCTAGCAGGAAGCTTCGATTACGCGAGAGGAAATTCGAATCTGTGTCTTTTGTGGCTTGGTGATGTTATGTGAGACGTTACGATGATCATGATGACGATCTTTGGTGGTTTAGACTAGATGGTGGACACCCGACCAACGCGGTGGGGTGTCTTTGCGGCTTGGTTACATATCAATCAATAAGTCGAAGCTCATTGGAACGTAACAATCGCTGTTTGCGATGTCGCGGGTGGTAACGATCAGGCACAAGTCCCACCGAGCGGTGCAGACTGATAAACTAAACGGTATATGGGCGGCTTCTAATACTTCTAAAAATGCATGATTGTCTTTTTGTCAAAAAAGATGTTGCTAATAGCGTTTCTGCCTCTGTATATTCAATCATAATTACAGATACAATTGTGTGCTGGGAAGGACTGCTTAACTGGAGCGAGCGCCGTGTAATCAGCAATCAATTTCTGGATGATATACGCGCGCTGAAGGAAGTTCTGGAAGAGCTGGGCAGCAAAAAGTTCAACATCTGTTCCGAGTCACACATCCAGCTGGCAATCGATCAACTGAAGGTAAGTAGCGCGTCTATTTCAGATGAGCGTCGAAAAAAATCTCGCGCAATTCGTTAAGGAGCAATTATCATTAACATGTCGGCACACTCGGTAGAAAGTGAATTACAAACAAAGCGCTCGTTACGGCGCATGTGCAACAGTATACGTGATCATCGGTAGCAGTTACTTGCTTACCAAACATCAACCACGCAAGTGCACCGGACACTAATGATATCAAAATAAACGATGATCGAATGCAATGTTATACAGGCTGGTGGTAAAGTGATGGTGCCAATTACTGTGTGCAAGTAATTAAAAAATACCGTATCGTAAACACCCGCCCGACCAACGATCTTCGTCGATGTCGTAACGTAATGTTGTGTGAGTGGACGCGTTACCACGTGGAGTTGCACGTGTACTGTTTAATTTGAAAATATTTCGAGTGATGAAGGCACGATCATTACTGGTGCGTGTTAGCTTTAGATAAGATGATCTCCACGCGATAAAAGCACCGGTGACGGCATGTTTGTTGAAAAGTAAAAAACTCATCCAACCCTTTGCTCGCTGCAGCATAGATCTACAAACATTTAAGGGTTGTGACGTTGTTCGCGTGTTCATGCGTATCCAAGCGGAATGAGGAACTAAATTTGAAGGTTTCGAGGGCATTCCGTGATGCCGAAGACGAAGAAAACATGTAACATAAACCCTTAAGTGTGAATTTTAGAGTCGCCTTCAATCTGTTGACTTGACCTTGCTTGTGCTGTTGCGTGTGTTTAAATATTTCCTAACGTTCCTGTTTTCTTGCTCTGCCTAATGCTTCCCTTGCAGAATGAGCACAAAGTTCTGCAGAATCAACGGCCAAAGATGCTCACGCTGAACGCAACCGTTCACAACTGGGTGTCAAACCAGGAGCAGCAGCGCAAGGAATTGCTGGACCCGTCCGTTGACGCACGGTTGGAGCTGCTGGAACGGGAAAAGAACTTTGAACGCTGCATTGGTGGCCACTGCGGTGAATGCTACGATTGCCTGAACGATATACGTCTGGATATGTCGGTCAATCGCGAGTTGAAGTATGGTATTACCACCCTGTACAGTACCTGGGATGAAGCCGAAGTACGGTACGTATTACGCTATGCTGTGGAGAATGATTGAATTTAACTAATACCGATTCCATATTCATGTTTTTTTTTTTTCTTGCAGACTAAGAAACGGTATCGAAAATCTTACCACCTCCATGATGACCTGGAAACAGCTGGAGGATGGATTGAGCGATTTTCGTAACATTCTGGATAGGGACCGTGGAAAACTTCAAGGCATTGAAGGCGCCCTCCAGAGTGGTGGCAGTACAACCGAAGAGATCGTAAACAGTGTCAAGGAGGTAGTAAAGGCACTGTCCGAGAAGGTGGATCCGCTTTTTCAGGAACAGCAGAACGGTGCTATCATCGAGTCTGGACAATTTCAGCATCAGCAGCAAGAGTCAGCCCAGGAGAACCTTCAGCTATTGGCCCCCGTACTACCGGCGTGTGTTAAGCTCTCGTCGAATGGTTCTTTGTCTGATAGTGGTATTTCCGATGGTGGTGGCATGTCTGATGGCAGTCTTTCGGAACGTGAGCGACGATTAAACGCATTGAAGCGGCTGGTAAAGCAGTTAGAGGTAGCACTTGCGCCCGGCAGTGACGCAATGCAGACGATAACAAAGCGTCTCGAAATGGCCGAACACGATCTACGCTCACTTCAGAGTACGTGTCGAAAAATCATCATGAATGAGAAGAACCACCAGGAGCAACAGCTACAACTGCAGCAGATCAAGGATCGTTCATCGGGACGAGACTCTGCCGATGGAAACAACAACAACAGCGTTTCGATGAAAAACAAAAACAAGAAATCACCTTCACGGTAGGTTTTCATGCGTTTCTTTCTTCAGTCTGTTCTGAGTGACTAATCATCATTATCTTCTATTTAATTAAATAGCAAAAAGAATCGAAATGGCACACAAAGTCGCAGCCAAACAAACACATCCGCCGAGGTAACGGAAAATGAAGAAGATGAGCAGCTGCACCAGCAGCAACACCACACTCAAGACGAGTTACAGCGAGAGCATCTGATGGCCATGCAGAAATCTGCTCAGCTGGGTATCGTTCAAACGACCAAGATGAAGCTCTCGCAAAACCGTTGGGTGTGGCGCATCACCAAGATAGCCGTACCCGTCCAGCTGGCCCTGGTACTAGTGATGTGTGCGGCCTGCTTCTTCGAGCCACACTGCTGCGATGCGCTCAACACCTACTCGATGAGTTTTACCCCTCAACTGCGGTACATGAAGGGACCACCTCCGATCTAGGGCAATGGCTGCAGACAGATACTGCCCACCGTACGGTAAAATGCATTCGCCAATACGTTACGTAGGAAGCGGGTGCGGAAAGTGCGCGTGGGCAATTTTAATGTATTGGATAGATTTTTATATCCTGGAGATATAACGTTGGTTGATTAGTTTCTAACTATACATCTAGAATGGCTTTCTGGTCCAGTACCATCAATGAATGGTGTGGCGAAGGTCGCAATACTTCCAATTGTGTTGCTATATAAATCTTACCTTTATTTTTCGCTTATCGTTCTTCCTATGTTCATTATCTTGTCATCTTTATTCTGTAAGATTTCCTATTTAGATGCTATATTTTTCTAGTATTTTAATCGGATTTTTTTCTTCTTTCGATAGCATCTATATTTATTAGTTCGTTAGCTACGAATGAAATGTACAATTCTACTCGATCGCTTGGTCGTTCGTTTAGTGATGTTATTTAATCGTTTGCATCGTTTAAGAAAAATTGTATGAATTAATGATTCTTTTTGAATAAGTTTGATTAAATATCTACTAACTTCGTCAAAAAGGGCAATATTTGGAGAATGATAAATAGTTTTTCTTTTTTCATTTCGGATGTTGTGCTTATTGTCTTCATTGCCAATATAATTTTCATCTTCTTAGATCTTATTGTAAAATGTCTAACAAATCAAAAAAAAAAAAACTTAAAACATAACATGTAACAGAGCATATGGCATTGGAATGCAAACGTGCAGTATGTTCTACAAAACACAACGAAATTACATAGTGCCTTGAAGAAGGAGCCAGCAACAGTAGCAGCAGTAATAGCAAAGGTTGTGGAAAACATTTCCAACCAAACTTACCAAACAAAATCAGTGAAAAGACTGTGTTTTTCTTTATTGCATAGAAAAGCGAAGTAATTTTACATACACATTTCCATCTCCAGTGATAACTGCTTTTCTCCTTCCGTAGTGC
>KI422612.1:37444-70981 GCA_000473375.1 Anopheles culicifacies | reverse complement strand
AAAACAAAAAAAAAACCCAAAGGAACCCTCGTTTGAGGTTCGAAATTTAAGTCCAACTGCATTTAATGCTGTTTCGTTTGTAGCGTGTGAATGTGTATGGGTGCTTAGTGTATATGTATATGCTCATATATGTTTTTACTTTCTTTTCTCTTTCTCCTCCCTTAACGAACATATGCACGTTTGATGCAGCCGGAAATGTTAAAGTTTTGTTGTTAAGTTGTGGAAATTTCTTTACCATACTTTCACTCCCCTCGTCTCGTGAAATGCGAACCCCGGTGGGCTGGACTCGGAGATCGAGCAACACGGAATGGGTTCCCTAATTTCGGCTGCAGCTTATCTAAAATCTACCGGTTTCGATGGCGCGCCGTCCTTGTTTTTATGTTGCTGCGGTGTTTTCCTATCCCTTCATGGTCTCTTGTGTTGTGGCCTATTAATTGCTGATACCTTTATCTATGACATATGGCGATGAAGGGCCGCCCGTGTGTGCGCGCACACCGGATCGCTTCGATCGAATCCGGGACAGCTGATTTTTTAAGGACCACCGAAATATTTCAAAGTGCCCTGTTGGCCCTCATAAACTTTGTTGTTGTGCGGTGATGCTCGGTGGTTTTTTGAGCAATAAATATGCTCACACGCGAAGGCAAAGAAGGGCAACCCCCTTCTAATGTCGAACGACCAATGACACACTCCAATTGGATGCGCTTGAAGTGGAAATGATCACCCTTTTCCGGGTTTTGCGATCGTGACACGGATGATCAATCGGTGTTTGTGTTTTAAGGATGGGCCTTTGATGAATGTTCGCGCTGCACTGTGGGACATGGAAAATTGCGTGTTTAAGTGGCACAAACCCTCTAAAATTGAGATCATTTTTCAAACCTTTCGTTCCAAGGTTCCCCAAGGTTTTCCCACTATGACACATGACGGCGATAAGATGAGCTTTTGGCTTTGAATAAAAAAGTTATCTATTTCAATTAATTCCACTCAACACAGCTGGTGGAATGAAATATTATTGCATTGTGTAGCTTTCTCGCTTATAAATAAGCGGATAAACAACAGAAAACCGCTTGTAAGAAACAGATCACAACCGTGTCAAAGTGTACCTCCTGCACAGCGCCCATTTCCATTATCATCTTAAGCTACTTATACCGGCCTCTAACTGCGGCAACTCATAAATTCGCCTTTAAAACACCTTCAAAGCTTACGGACGTGTGGAAGGCGAGAAATATGAGCTAGAAAAGATAAACAAAAGACTTCCACGAGCCCGGTAAACGTTAAAAACAAGCACAACAAAACCACATCACGGCGCTTCATAAATATTGCATACATCTTCATTAGATGGTCGCGTCACTTCACGTCACGATTTTTGCCACCATCTCGTCTCGGTGGCCACACCACGCGCGTACACGTCCCACTTGGCCAGTGTTTGGTCCTGCGCACATTGTATGTTAACTTGCGCACGTTTAGAAAGAAGCAAGAAGCGCCTGGGAAAAAGAAGGATGGGAAGAAGAGCACACGTAAACCCCTCCGGGCAAAACTCACGGAGGCAGAAATAGACAGCCTGATAAAACTGGACCACAATCCCTCCGACCCCAAAAAAAAACTCCCCCTTGCTCGAACGTGTAGTATCTTCTTGGGCAAGGCGCCCGGAAACGGAGTCCCGAATACGGTCCAAATTGAATTAATTGACTAATATTCATAAACAAGAATTAATCATCAGGTTTATCACGTTTCTTTTTTCTCTCCCGGTGTAGCTAGTTCGCTTCTCTTAATTCGATGCTTCCGCCAGTTGGTCTTCGTCTAGTTGATCTAGTTCTGACCATCTAGTCCAGTGGTGGGCAATTGGGAAGTGTGTGAAAAGATGTTCATTTTGGCTGTGAGTTTCCAAGCAAAATAGAGCTGTTATTTAATTAATTTTTATGTCACATTTTGATGAATGTTTTATGGCGATTCGACGATATATCAATACACGATTGTATGGAGCAATACCAGCTACAACACTGAATTGGTTGAAGCAAGCAAAACATGTTTGTTTTGTTTTTTTTTTACAAAACATTTCATAAATGAAACTAACATGCAAGCTGACTCTTTGCACAACTGCATAATTTTCAATTATTTTGTTAAAGAACAACAGGCTGTCACTTCTCGCTACATACTTCTCGTGTCTTTGCTGACCACTGACCTAGTACCTAGCATAAAGTGACCATGGAGGGGAACTAGAAAAGGGAACCGCCTGGCGATTGTGTGAATATGGAAGAAAAATGGACCAAATTCACTGCCAAGTCGAGTGGACGCTCTCACTAATGATCGATGTATGAACTTGAAAATGGACCATCATTAGAGTAAGAGGGTTGTTTTTTTTCGGAAACAAACTTCAACTTTCTGACGGTGTAGGAACGTTGTTTACGGAGGGAAAAACTTTGGCATAGCTGTGTGAGTATGTGAGTGTGTATATTTTTGGAGGAAAATTCGATGGAAAACCTCTTGAGTTGACTGTCACCGTTACACGGCGGAGGGTAGTGCATTCGATTAGTAGAGTGAAGGTTTTTTTGTGTTGTTTGCCCATGACTGCTCGTTCTGCTCGTTGGAGAACTTCAACCGCTCAAGGATACCGCGCACATGACCACAGTGACAGATGAACGTTCTGACCACTTGAGTGCATCTGTCGTGAGTCGCCTAAGTGGGTCTTCCCCTTTAAGAGATGGTAGTAAAAGGGCCGCAAACAAAACAAAAAAATAAAAGCAACATCCTTAACCACCCGTTACCGATAAACGAACGGTACTGGGCAGTGGAAAGGATTTTCAAAGTCGAACCTAGATCGAATGGTCTCGTTGTTTCTTTTTTCTTCCACGCGCGTTGAAAAATCGATCCTCTCCGTAGCAGGGGGTACGAAAAACCATTAAGAGGGTTCACCCGACGCGTTTCGCTCTCTCCGTACCGGTGGTTGTTGCTGTTGTTTCCACGCGCATCCCCCGGGGTGATTATTATTAGTGTGATCGTTTTTCAACGCAATTTGTTCCACACGCAGACAACGAGACCGAACCATACAATCTGGGAAGGGTGCTTGAAGTGTTTTAACAAAATTAAACTCAATCCCAGCAAGCAACAGAAGGGATGGCGAAAATGTTTCCAAGAATTTTACCGAAGCGCTTTCCCTTTTTGCTATGCGCTGGCATATTTCACTTGAGGATAAGTAATTAAAATTGAGCAGAAATTTTGATCGACATTGTCTGTTTCCGCTGTGATGATGAATATTAAAGAACATTTAATCATGTCTCGTAGCGTACTAGCTGTCGCTAAACTGCGCTTTAGCTAAAGGATCTCCAAGGAGTATAAGGCAAGTTACTGCACGCTGCGCTGCTTATCAAACGATTCCGATCGTTCGGTGTCCATGTTTGAGCGGAAAACTTTCCACGACAAGGACTCCTCGCCTCAAAACACATCTATCAAACCGTGCGCCATCATTTTTCTTCACTTGACAAAAGCAAATGTTAGCGTGTCCCCGTGCACCCATCAGGTCTCGGATGGACTCATCACGCTTGCTGGCCCTGTGGAAAGTTTACATTCCGCAACACCTCTGGTGGTGTTATCCATTTTTTGTCTCCACCATTCCCGACCCGCTCGCTCTAGGGTGATGTAGTGGTTCGTGTTCATCATCATCATCACTTCCTTTGTGGAGTACCACAGGATGGAGAGAATCGTTTTCTCTCTCGCTCTCTCCCTCCACGGTCCATCACTAACCGGGACAGGATGTAATGAGAATGAAGTGTAAACGGTTCACTGGACAACCGGAGGTGGAAAACTCTCAAGAAAACAACCCGTAAGTGCTTTCGTGCTATCCCTCAGTACGCTGCTACGTCGCGTTCTCCATTTCCATCCGCGTCCGAACGGTTGAAGACGGTTGCTAAACACTGCTTAAGAGCACTAAAAAGACACTAAAACGGACCCCGAGCAATCGTACGCTGCGGTAGAAGTTTGGGGGTGGAACGTGTTCGAAAGTTTTACCCAAAACTTCCGTCCAGCACCTTCGACAGGACCGTGCGGATACGTACGCCTTTGCGAAAAGTTCCGCTTGACCAGCTTATCCCGCTTATTCGCTAGGTCTCTTGGCCGTACGATGGAATAATCGATTATTGATGTCGTTTCAGTGGCTATCATCGAATGGATGGACGGACGGACGCCACGATGGCTATTACTGGGCGCAAGCTTCTTCGTTTCTTCTGGGGGTCTTCATACTGATATGCCACCAAACAGGCAGACACCCGTACCACACTAGGATCGATCGATAACGCAAAGAAGACCGCCTGCGGCAACCTGATCCAGAACTAGGATCCGCAGAAGCAGGAGGCGAGGTGTCACTCACTTACATCAAGTTTGCTGCTACTTCTGGCCACTTCTTGACTTGAGCGAATGTTGTCCCAACCGCACCAGCCTGGTTCACCCTACGTTCCCCAACGCCACTAACGACCGTCTGCGGGGTTTGAATCCCAATCTTGCAAACCGCCCAAAACTGCCCTCCCAACGATTGCATCAGTACGTCGGGAAAAACCAGAATGGACGGATGAATGAATGATTAATGGACTGCACGCACACGCATCATCTCCCCGGGATGGTTACATCTTTCTCGCCAACCTTCCTCGCGTATCATTCGTGTTTATACGTCCTAGAACTAATAGAGACCCGAGCCATACTTCTTTCGGCTGGACTTGAATGGAACAGAGGGGGGGAGTATGGGGAGGCCAAAAGGGAAACAAGAAAACCACCCCATTCGGTCGTTACGAATCGTTTGGTGTATTTTTGCGCACCAGAACATACCACAGACCGTGTGCCGGATTGCGCGCCCGTGCGTGTGCGTGCGTTTTGTTTGAAGTGGGTCGTCCGGGCGTTACGCATCCCCACAAGCGTCCCAGGGTTAGATTGCTAGTCAATCTGTTTTTTTTCCTGTTCTTCACTTTGTGTTTTGGATTTTGGTACGGCTGCTGTTTGTTGGCGCTTCAACGCAAGTCATTTCTTGTCGGTTCCATCGGCAGTTGCTTGGCGTGCTTTCGAAGGAAAGGTTTCAAGTATCTATTCGTAAAAAAATGAACACACTCTGGAAAGTTCGGGAGCGTATAGAAAGAGAACCAAACAGCGAACGAAAACGAACTTCTAGTATGACCATCCTATGCCAGGAGGATGGACGGACAAATTAAATCGCACCGTACACCATTGCCATGGTGTATTCAAATTAACCTACCGAAATGGTAGTCCCAGACACGTTGGCACACACCTCATCCCGAAGGCGTAGGAATTAACCGTGAAGCATAATCCTCCTGGAGGGCGCACTGATACGCAGCAGCGATATTTCCCCCGAAAATACTGTCAGTGAGCGATCGTTCTAGGAGTTGTTTTGCAAAGGAAAAGGAAACTTATGGTGTGCTAGAAATATAGTAGTAATTGGACACAATTCCAGGGAGTAAGATTATGAACAGAAGATTGTTTTTCTTTTCCATGGAAATCCTAACTGCATGATATGATTTATGATGCAATGTAGCTACTACTTCGGTGCTTTTTGTGTGTGCTTCTGCGAGTAAGAGATTTGTTTAATGAATCCTTAAATCCCTTTCATAAACATTCTCATCCGTACGATGGTGTGATGTAGGATTGCTTATAATGCAATGATGTGGAGGTAAAATTTCGTTGATCCGGAATTGGAAAAGCTAATTTTTCTGTGTATTGAAATCCGCTTAATTAATCACAGCAATAATGTAATCTTTTGTGTACAAGTTCGTTTACTTAATGCACTCAATTCGGCTATGAACAATGTTTCCTTAACAACATAGACAAAATAAACAAATTGCGATACTTTTTCCCATTTGATTCTGTTTTGTACCATTCACCTGAAGTAATTGGATGTCGGCTAGTACTTCTAAAAAATGCGACCATCACACGCACACATCATGTTTGACATTGTTGGCGTTACTGTGCAGTGAAATTAAAACACAGTCAGTGACACACAAAAAAATACCGCCACAACACCCATGACCCAAGAAGGCAAGTGAATGCTGAGAGTTGTCTTTTTTTTATTTGTGTGTCATCTAATTTCAAATCAAGCCACAACCAACTAGCTGTGTGCGAACGATAAAACAAATAAAGGACACCTTAAAGAAGCAGTAAAAACAAGCATCTCCCAACCATCAGGCCGATGCAGCCACCCCGAACTATAAACCGACCAAAAACGGTCGCGACATAAAACAAACCGAAATCTGGCTGGTATGTTTGTTAGGCGCGCACAGCCACAGCCTAACGGGGATTGATTGGGGTTGACGGCGAGGGCACACAACAGGTATGGTAGCAAAGTGAGCCTCCCTACCTGGAAGTTCAAGGAACGAGCAACCCAGAAAGACAATGCTGGGTGGAGAAACAAAAAAAAAAACACAAGAAATGAGATGTAAAACACATCTTGATTTCTTCGCCTTGGTTGCGCACACTTGGCACACACCAAAAGACACTCGCGGAAAAGGGCTCGGTTTCGTGACGTGGGTTTGTGGGCCGTTTCGGATTTTTGTTTCCATCCGCCATGCCACACTCTACGAGGAAGTTTGTTTTGCGGTAAGGCCCATTGCTCGGATGAGAAGCTTTCTTACCAGCATCACGCGATGGTTTGCGAGCTAGTAGCCAAGAGTCGCATCATCTAGTCGTTGGCAGAATATAGAAGTGGCTTTCGCATTTATTCCATTGCTGTGGCTTCTTGGGAAGACGCGTCGAAATTGCTCAACAATTGGGCCAGCTCTTCGGACGGTGTCTCTCTTTGGTCCCCAAAGGCATCACAAAGCGGTCTGTATGTTTTATCGTGCACACTTTGGACTCTCGGTAAAAAAAAAGGTTGGATCAGTGTGTTTTGGACCGTACAGCATCACCGCATTTTGCGTGATTCGCCACCTTGAAAACACCACCCGTAACTAACCCAAATCCCACCGTGAAAGTGTTCTCTAGCCGGAAAACGATCATGATGATGATTTTTCGGTTAGTTTGACCTGCCTGGTTGGTTGTCTGTTCCCGTGGGCTCTTCTGTGGAGATGCCTCCCTCACGGATACATCTCGGACGGCTTATCGCGCATTGGTGCGCTTCGTCGCTTCGAGTTTGGGTCGGATTTAGTTGGTGTTTCATCGTGATAGGCAATGTTTGCATCCTGGGCACGCTCACAAACGTTTGCTACATTTTGAGATCAATGGGAGTTCAATAAATTATTTAGGCTTTTCGGGAGATGTTGCTCGGAAACCTTTCTGGGGTTTGAAAAACTGAGAAAACAACTAGTCCACACACTTCATGCAGAATCCTCAATTGCGTGACGGTTGGCTCTTGCACTGGGCTGTGCATGTGCATTATGCAGTGACCGTATCGATAGTACCAACTTCTCCCGGTACCACCTCAACCAACACACCAAATGCCTGTGGGTGACCAATTTTCCATAAACACCATTTTCCCATCGAACCGTAACCACAGCAACAAACCTTACTACCTTTCTTCCAACCGGGCACACAATTCACCCCAGTTAGTGGGAGAGAGTGAAAAGATTCCAAAGAAAAAAGAGAGACGGCAACAACAAAAAATAAGAACTACTCTTTACACACTTGCACTACTTCTTCGAACCCTTCGCTACGAACCACTGCTCTGCCTCCATTAGCCATCCCCAGGACCACCAGGGCCAAACGAGTCTCGGCAAAGTGGTCAGCAAAGCTGCCGACGGCAAAACCAGGATCCGGCGACCGGCTGGACCGAATGCTGGAAACAAATCATCCGGAAAAAGGGAGCATCACTCCCGTGTTCTTACGGGGGAGGCAGATGGGTGGTGGAGTGGATGAAGAGAGTCGCGAAAAAAGACACCGAAAACGGCATCATGAGCACGAGAGGCTGCAGCACTTGAATGGTGTAAGGGAAGTTTTCACAGTTTCTTCGTAGCACTCACACCAACCCACAGACAGACATGAAGCTTCATGGTCAGTTTTGTAGGCTATGTACTTGCGGGAACGGGGATGAGGTCAGACCAAGGCAATCCGGAACGGTATGCTAACGCCAAGCATTTCAAACCCCCAAAGCATAATCGCAACAGGAGTAAACGAGAGACAAAGAAGGAAAGAGCGAGCATCGTACGGAATTTGTATACAACTTAGATGCGATCGGAAAGCTTTCCGGTTTTGTTTGGTATGGTTGTGGCAGCCAGCATCGAAGAGTGGATGGAACGGAGAGGAATAAGTACCATTCAATTTGGATGTACTGACCGATTGGATCGTTTGTGGAGGCACCGAGACTCCAGAGTGCCGGGCGAGTGACAGGAAAAGTGGAAACGATCCGTTTATTCCATTCCCCAAATGGTGCGGGTCCGTATCTCTTCTATCTCTATCTCGTTCTTCATTCTTTCACACTCGTGCCGTTACGAGCAAGCGAGGCGTTCTGTGATGCTGTGCGATGAGAGATGGCGATGCTCTTGCTGTTGTTGTAGCCTCAGCTGGGAAAAAGGCAATCGGCAAAGGCATCATTCAGCCGTTTCAGTAACCCATAGCAACGGAGGCAAAGATGGAGGTGAGGACATCAACGGAGGAGCACATCCGGACACTGCCCAGTTCCAAACTTCTGAGCATAACCACGAGACGCCGTTTAGAAGTCGGTACAGAAAAGGTGAGCAATAAATCTTCACATCAATGAGCCGAGAGATGAGCATTCGGAATCGCTTGGCGAGAAGCTGATGGTGAGAATGAAAGATCGTGAGATGAGTGAGTGAAGTAATTGCAACATAAACCCAAAAGAACAGCGAATTGTTGGGACTACTGGAATTAATCCTCCCCGTCTGTTGTTTAAGGGATCTGCCTTTAATGCCACCATCCATATTATTTCCTCCTATTTTCAGTTCATGTGCTTTGCCATTGCATGCATTCGGATTTTCCTCTCAACATATTCCGCAGCAAGGAAAACTTCGATGAAGAATGATTTCCTTCCCTGATGGGTTTTATTACTTGCGCCCCTTTTTTTGTATTTTTGGCCAAATTTGTTCAGAAATTCCCAAACTGAAGATGATGGAAGCTGATGCCTCGTTGGGTGTTGCCATTTTAAAAAATGGCCAAAAACTTTAAAAGTTTAATGGGATATGAAAATGGATGCTTGCAAAAATGAGATCCCACCATTTGTGGGGGCTTAAAGTACGGAAAGCAGAAGTACGGATTTGGTTGAGGATCCCGAAAATGGCTGAAACGTGAGAATTAGAGAGCGAGAAAATTGGTATTGCCTTCCAGTTCCATTCAAGTTACTTTGGGAAGTGTGGGAAACAGTTTCAGAAGGAAATGCGAAAAACAATCAAACACCCAGTAGCGAGCTTCAATGCCCTGGCAGCACTTCTTTCTTGATGACAATTGGCCCTCTTACAGGGGATTAGAGGTTTCATTTGCTACTCATCCTATTCTGTTCATTTGCCGGTGCTAAAAATAATCAATTATTAAACATTTCTTCGTGGATGAGTCTTTTAAATTGTGCCATTCGCTTTACTCGCCTCATTTCGTTCGATTCAGAATCAAAGTTTTCCCTTTTTGACATTTTTTTAAACATAATTTCCATCAGTGTTCTTTCTATGTGTAAGAACAAAAAAATCTCGCTTTCCATTCGGAGCTGTGCATCTTTGGAGCTCTTAAGTCCCCATCTTCAACCGCAGGTAGCACGTAACGAGTGTCACCGGCAGAGGTTTGAGCTTGGGGGAGACGAGCACGAGGAAAGAAAAACGATTTCCTGTGGTGCACGGTGTCCTACAGGCGAGTTCCAACGAAACCGTTCCAAAACTGATCCTAATTTATTGAAAATTAGATTTTGGACTCGGTTCGACCACTTTGCCCACAACTTTCTCGCCACACTGTACCGCACTTCCTTGCTTACATCCCTTTACAAGGAGAATCGGGACAACGGGATGTCGGAAAATGGGTTTTTCGTACACTTCGGAATGCTTGCAACCGGTGCATCGTAACAGTAATTTGCATCCCCACCAGAGCAAGATGTCGTGCGGAGTGGAATGAAAAAAAAAAGGATTCGCATCCGAAATTCGAGAATGTTTTATGGAATTTCATCTGATTTTATCAAGGTGGAAAGATCCCTTTCTCGTGGGATGCAGTCGTCGTTCCGGTACGAGCTGGGGCGTGAAATTTACCGCTCAAAGTGAAATTACGGCTTCGGGGGTGGAACGTGGTCATGTTTCCTGCGAAACTTGGAACGTTCGTTCGGAAAGAACTCCGGGCCCAGCTCCGGATTGAAATCGCATCTGTACGGTGTGGAACAAACAAAAATCTGATCACCACCCAAGAGAAATGAGATCGGGGAAAAAGTTAATCTTAAATTTAGCAAGAAAAACGGTGTGCAGGTTTTGTACGGTGTGTTTTTTTCCATAAATTTGAGAGAAATCTTTAGTGGCAATAAAAAGTGGTAGCAACACAACCTTTTTTCCTTACGAAACCCGTTGGATACATAATTTTAAAAACGTTTATACACGTCCGCATTACCTTGTGGCTGGACAGGGGACCACTTTTGCAAATGAGTTTCCTTTCGTATTCGAGGGTCTTCTCGGACCGGACCTCCCACATTTTAAACATTATTTAGAATCGAAAAAATTAACTAACCTTTCATCAATCTGGGACTGCAGCACAGGTAGAAACAATCGCCGTTGGACAACAAAATCGTTTGCTTTCTGGGAATCATCAGATTCGAAATAAAATGATAGATTAAATGGTTTGGATTCGATGTTCTTCCGAAATCGATCTGTGCGATTGATGTACTATTGGGTATTCACGAGAGTTACTTGCTTGTTGTAAATCTGAACATAGATTGACTATTCTAGAACTGAGTAAGGAGTAACTGAGAAGTAAGATTAGTAGCTTGGAACATTATTCTTTCTTTGAGTAAAAAGAAATTGAATTTAGGTTACATTAAATGTTCAAATATATGTATCATAAAAACAAGGTTTTCTTCTACATAAAACCCAAAACGATTGCTTTCCGAAAAAGTTCCAAACTTCCACATGTACCTAACATAACGCATCGGGTTGTTTTCCTTTAATCAAATCGAACAAAGCTAGACAACCAGGAAGGACTAGCCTCCGGTACACGTTGTGGGAAGCAAATTAAAAATAGCCAAATGAATTATGACCCTCAATCATGGGCGATTTTTTGCGCTATTCTCCTAATCGTATGTCGAAGATGATTTGCTTGCTGCTTTGTAACGTACCGAAACGATCCGAAACGATCATTACACAAGAAACAAACCCTACTGCGGAAAGAGAATGACCATAACACAAACTCCCAAGACCATCCCTGGCAATAAGATTTTTGATTTGTGACCCCGGTTAGTCTTTGAAAATTGGAGAATCGTGCAGAAAAAAAAAAATGGAAAAAGGGTTTGTTGGTCCATTTTTTTGCGGAATGCTTCGGTATTTTTAACGTCTTTTCAACCCGCACACGATACCAGCCCCTTCAGCGTCAAATCATGCCGAAACTGTCGAAGCAAAAATGACCGAATGACAGTAATAAACTCATCCACACTGTCGCCTTCTCGTACGCGTATGCCGACGTCCGGGAAGGTTCGCTCCTCGGAGGGTCGGATCACCGGAGAAAATTCCGGCTGCTATTTATGACCCTTTCGGACCACAAACTTCTTCCCGTTTTTTCCCCATTATTTGATGCTGAAGTTTTTTTTTTTCAAATCCAACACTCGATTTCGATAACGCTACGTGTCTGCATGTGTGTGTGTGTGTCTCTTCGCCGTCCATTCTTATGTTTTTCTTGCTTAATTTTATTTCCATTCTGTTATTCGTTGTTTTATCTTTACTCCCTGCAATCGCCTGCCCCTCTTTGCATCGTCTTTTCGGTCGGAAGTTTCCATCCCGAGCTGTGCTTTTATCTTTATCGCTTTCGCTGCCCTTCCGAGCGCCAAATGTTGTGGCATCTTTTCCGTGTCGTGTAGTCATGTTTCCAGCCGAAAACTTGGCCGTAACCCCACAGCCCACAAATCCCCCAGAAGCCAAGACAGTCGAATGCCAAACGGCGAATGAATGAACAACGTAACGAAGAAAGAAAGAAAAAAACGACAACATAATGCGCGTCTGTCCTTGCCTCAATCAATCCCTCCCGGCTGGACTATTGATAATATTTTTACAGCTCTTCGTCGCCGTACGCTGTCGTCGAAATCGCGCCTTCCCTTGCGTACCGCGGCGGCAGTAAAATTAAATTACGAGCAAACGAGCGATAGTTTGTGGACCTCGGTCGTGGATCAAAATCTTTTACCGGGGTCCAACAGGGGTAACGGGAGATCGAGAGGGCTGGTAAACCACCCGGGAGGGATGGTAAGCGCCGGGAAATCTCGTAGCTTTCGGAGGGATGATAATGATAATTTCGTTAGCGTTAGCATAGTAAACGGAGGCAAGGCAGAGCAAGAAGCTGGTGGCATCTTTTCCATCCCGTTTTTGTTTCATTCTCTTCTCATGTTTTTTTGTCTCCCTGCCCAATTTCTATTATGAAAAAAAAAAACGAAAAACAGTTACTAAAACTTCAACAAGATTTGCGACGGTTTGTGAAGTTAACGAGCGGAGTTTTTCGCTTAAGCTTTTGTTCTATTTTGACATATGCAAAAAAGTGCGCGCCCGGTCCCGCGCCAAGTGGAACTTAAATCAAAAGCTGCTCCCTGCCATCCCAACAAGTTGCTTCGCTTTTCGTGAGACAGTGGAAAATGTGACCAAAAATATGAAAACACTAAACCAAAAACAATCGTTTGCTGTATAACAGTATCAACAGCAGCAGAACGTCACCCTAAAGAAGGCAGAAACTTTGCTGTGAATGAATGAACCTTAAAACAAACAGCAACAACGACAACAGGTGTGTCAAACTTAAGGCACAACATGAATAAATTATTACAAAACAAAACAACAAAAAACAGATGTTTGTAAAGCCGCTTCATTTCTTCTTTTTGTAGAGAAATTGGTATGACAAGCATTTCTCGTTTGGTTTAAGAAACTTGTCTAGAAACATTTAGGGTTTTTTAATCAATTAAGAAAACGAAACATAACATTACGATAAACTGTTTTTCAACCAACTGTTCTGCCCAAGAAGCACTTGGCAACACGTTTGACTCCCAGGACGAAATCAGGCTACTGCTGTGTAGTGTGAAGGAAAAGTGCCACTACAGGCAAGAAAAATGAGCCACCCAACCCTACTAGCTCACGACAGACAGTTTTATTGTTTTCGTTTCGGTAAACGGAGCAACTGTACGTCCACCGTTGCACTGCACTATCGTTGGGTAACGCGCGCGAAAAGTCACTTCCTCTCATAGGTTGCAGGCGTTTCAGTTGGGTTCACGCCGTGCTTTACCGCGTTGGTTTAATCTGTCCTTTTTTCGTGCTTTGTTTAAGCTCAGCGTCCATTCCGACCCCACTAAAATCCAGCATCCAGCATGGATGTCGTTCCCTTTTTGATGATCTATTGTTTATCTTTGGAATGGGAGAAAGTCATATTGCGGATGTACGATTCTTTCTGCAGGATTCAGAATTTTATGGTGCTTTGCAATTGCCAAAAAAAAAAGACAAACTCAAAACTAAGGAAGATTCTCTACAGGAGCAGTGCTAAAACAAAAATAATAAAAAGAGCACAAAGCGAACGTTATAACCAAATTTTTACACTTAATGGGTAGCACTGACTCTGGTGGCTATGGTGAATGCGATTAAGGTTTTCTGAGTGGTTAGGAGACACATAATCGTTTAGTTTCATTAATAATGAATACCGGAATGTAAAGGGTAATGTAAAGTATTTGCTCAAATATTTATCTTGTCTGTCATAGATCATAAAGGCAAATTTAGATTTAATGTCTGCATTTACTTCAATCGCACTAAAAGGTGATTGAATTTTAGCGTTACATGTTAGATGATACATAATATTGCTTTAGAAAGTATGATATTTAATTGGAAACAACGAATAGTGAATTAAGAATGAACTCACAAATAAATGTAGCTTTACATATCAATCGTTTTTTTCTCATTACCCCCCTAAGGGTTAGACCATCAATATACCAACCGTTTCGTTTATCTAGTGACTAGCGATTTTAAGAAATCCCAAATTTATGGAGTGGAATTATTAAAACCAATTCTTTTTTCCGTTACTTCGCACAGATATTCCAACAGATTGGTAGAAACATCTTTCCCGAGATCGTCCGTTATTTCAGAAGGGAATTTCAGAATGTGAACCTCACCTCACCCTCGCAACTGTTCGGCCGGTCCCTATCATGTTGCGGAAATGCTCGAGAAAACTATACATATGCAATTTACGGTCACTTGAAGCTCCGATGAAAGATGAACGCGCAACGATAACTTCCTCTGCGCTGTAAAATGTTTATCCTGTGTAAAATTTCATGTTACCGTCATGTTATCCGACAGCCCGGCCGAGAGTGGAACATTTCACGCGAGGCCCAACCATCGGACGTATACTCCACCAATACAACCGTAGAGTGATGGGTCAAAAGGCTGCCTCGGGGTGAATCGGGAGAGGATGTAGCATTTTTTTTTGCTTCACAATACGCAAACTGCATCTTATCGGCGTCCAGCATCGAGTGGCGCATTTTTGTATTATTTTTTGTTGTTGTTATTACTCCATTTCGCTTCCATCACGGATCCACCTGGTTGCTCATTCTCCGGCACCCCTTTGGCTATAGGTGTGCATTTTATTAGACAAATAAAGATATGCAAAAAAGACGCAACCTGCAAATACACATCCAGCCCATGTCCGAGTGGCAGCCGTGCTAGATAAACGAATCATCTCAACTGCAAACAGCCCAACGAGGGAAACCATCTTGCCTCCGAATCTTCCACCTTGGGCGTGTGGAGCTCTAGCACCGGGTTGGCATTTCCTACGTTTCCTCCCATCTAGCTGATGGAATTTATTTGTTTCGCTTGTCTGACTTGGTTGCTTTCCGCGACTTCTCACCTTCTCGTTAGGCGCAGAAAACCCAAAACGACACACAAAAAAAAAAAACAATACTGGCGGCAAACAAAACAACAAGCACAACAGAAAGCAACACACGGCCACAGCCACACACAAAATTGAAAATCAACGACAAAACGCAATAAACTAAAACAAAGAGACAGTAGAGAAAGGGAAGCCAGGGATGTAAAGAAACACTGAAGGAGATAAAACAAAGCGTGGAGGCGATGAATCACACAGCAACAATGGTAAAGAGATGAAAAGTGAAGTTTGGAAAGGGAAACAACAACAGAGTAAGAGAGTAAAGAATGAAACGAAACCGATAACAGCAAAAGTGAGAGAAAGAAAGACATAAAAAATAAACACTCCAAGCGAGAAATTAAATTACTACACTATTTAATTAAAATTATAAATAGACACGAGAAAGTGTGTGCTACCCCTGTTTTGGGGTGAAGGAACAGACAAAAGGATAAGGAGTGTGGCTTTTGCGTTTGAGAGCAGCCTTCTGGGAGAGGCACCAGAGTACAAGAAGCGCTCATGAGTGGCAATCTGCAAGTCAAGGGTGTGAAAAACTGTACTTTTGGGATGTCTTCGGTGAGGGAATTGCATCTGCATCTGCTGCTGATGCATGCACCAAACTTCTCCATATAACCACTATCTGGGTAGTTTTCATACTGTTTGCATTCGGAAAACTCCCGACAGTAAGATCTGATTAATCCGTAATAATAAGTTCGCGGCACGGTACCAAGGATTGCCATCTACCGCAAGATGGATTATGTCTATTATTTGAGTGTATGAATGTGCTTTTGAATTATGGCACGGGTGGTTCAAAAGTTCAGGATCACATCGTCTGGATCGTATACAGATAGGTAGGTTGAAGAATGTACTCAGAGGGAGTATTTTTTTGCATATTTTTTGTACTCGCGTTAGCTTTATAAAAAAGCAAGTAGCATCACAAACAAAATGAAAATTTTTACCAAAATAATAATATGACCAGATCGCGAGGAAGGCGTTGTGTGGGACGGAAAAGAAAGCTCAATAAAAGTTACCCATTTTTAAAAAGAAAACTTGCTGCTTGAATTTCTTGTGCACACGACAGGGTAACGATACTTGCGCTCGTACAAACCTTGTCAAAGGAAGTGCGAGACTTTTGTGATCAAGTTGTGCGTGTTGCAGAACTCAAAGCAGCTACAGCAGCATGGTCGAAAAACATACGACACGCGGAAAAAAAGCTTACTGCCCAGAATCGTTTCTGATGGATGCATAGAATTCGAAGCTTTTCTTGTGCCGCTCCAGTGGCAGCTGGAACAGGAGGCGATAAGGGGATGAGGTCACGCGAAATAAATCCAATGCTGAATAGAACGTACCTCCTCACAGTCCCTCTGCTCTAGGAATGAAGAAAAAAAAACACCCAACGCCAAACAGAACTAAACAAAACCGTGCTTGCAAAAAGAAGGTCCCACAGAAGGTCGCATTTCGCGTATCCATCGCCCTCCGTTGGGTCACGGATGTAACGCGTGCGTTTTGCGATTTTTACTTCTTTTCTTCGGCACATCATAGCGACGCAGTAAAAACACTAATGGTCACATACACCCGCTGGTGCGGGTGAGAGCACGAAAAGTCAGCCAAACCTCTTGAGGCACCCGTATTTTAGCGCGGGGTATTGGAGCGGTCGAACGGGAATGCCAAACAGCCGGCCAGCAGAGGGTAATGGAATATGCGCCCAAAGTGGCGTGGATTGTATGGCACAACAATAGAGAATCGTTAATCATTTTATAACCCACCCAACGAACCGTCCCCAAAAACTCGGCACGACGCTCGTAGATAAACCAGCCCTATGAACGACGAGAAAATAACGCACGCGTATGTGCAAAATGGCCCCCGCCACATGGCAAGCCCTTGCTCCGTACCGGTTACTAGCCCACTGGTAGCTTTCGGTCCGAATGGCATGACCTCCCCCGTACGTATTTTTTAATACACGCCTCAGCTTCACCTAACATCGACCGCAAAAAAAAAACGAGGAAAAAGCTCAACAAAAAACTCCTTATACAATACTGTACTATGTGTGTGGGAGCAGCATAATGGCAGAGTGCAGCATAGAAAAGAACATACACAAAAAATAAACACAAACATTCAAGCCATCACTAGCAGCAACAGCAGCAGCAGAAGCAAGCACGAATCGAATGGTCAGTAACGCATGTCTTTTGCGTTTAGTTTTTTTGTTTTTTTGGGGGGTTACGTTCCACCAACAAACAAATTCCCGCCGTATGTGAGAAAGATTAGAAACAAATGAACCGCACACCATCCACATACGGATCACCACTAACAAATGGGGTGATTTCGAGTGGTACGCTAGGCGGGAAGTTTGGACGGTGTGAGCTGCATGCGTTGGAGTGTATGTGATTTGAATGGCACGATAGGGTACGGAGCTATGCTTACTAGGAAGCGGGAGACCAAAAACAACGCAGAAAAAGTCGTATTGCGACCACAGAAACACTAAAAAACATCCCCCACTCATTGGAAAATCTCGCACTGTAGCTCAGTTCGTGGCAGCCCTAGAGGGCATAAAAGAAGAAAATTGTTTCAGAAATGCAGAGTGAATTATTGTTTGGTGGGACACGTACGAGGTTGTACATTATGAGTTGTTGAAGGATTGTTGTTTTTTATTTGTAGCTATCATTTTAATATGAACTAGCTCCAACATAAATTTACAACTCCTCCTTGAGCATTTTCTTCTTATCATACAGCCAGATCTTCGTTTGTGTTCCCCAAAACTCGTAATCGAAAAAGAGGCAAATTTACATAGCCCCAAATTACATCACCCCAAACCGCTGGCAAGGAGCTGTCAAAAGGTTTCTTTACCGTGTGCCGTGTGAAAACGCAACCAAGCTCCATACATCATATCCTGCACCGCAACCATCCATCAATCATTTACTTCGATAACAATAATATTTAATAATCGTCACGAGAAAGCGCAAACTCATCTGCATTTTTCGGTATACTTTGGTAAAGCCGTGTCGTTTTCTTCTTTTTTTTACTTTTATGGATCACAGGAAGCCCCATTGCAGATAATACTTCCGGTATGGATGAGGACGGTAAAGCCTGTTGTTTGCATGGTGCGTTATTAAAATCCGGCAGTGACAAATGCATCCATCCACCGTTGTCATCAATATCAATCAATCAATCAATACGCTGTAGAACGGGACACTGGAAGGAGGTATGTGATAAGATGTAAGCCGAAGCGATCATCTTTCCGGTTCTTGCGTTTTCGTTTGTTGACAATATAAAATTGAATTACTTAACCTCTCAGTGGGCTAAGTCAGGAATGGAAGTGTAGGGGCATTATAAAACAAAATCGAAACCACCCAAAATTGATCATTTCTTATTTCGGCAAACAGCTACAGCCAATGACTTGCGTGCCACATTGTCAATCTCAAATAAATGGAAGTTTAATGTATTTTTTTGTATAAAACCACGAAAAGCTCATTACTTTTCTTACGATGTAAACGATGGCCAACAATAACGCTGGTTAGCTGCTCAACGGTAGATAGGATCTTCGACTGCACGAAAGAAGTGTCGAAACTCACACCATCTTCTGTCCCGGTACACCACCTGGACATTCCCTCCAATGGGCCTCTCTATCCCTTACCCAACGAGATCAGAGGTCTCGCACCGTTGGACCAAGCAGTCATTTGTTTGATTTAATTTGAGGATAAAATTCCGCAAAGATTTGTGTTGCTTCGATGCTCTTTGCGTGGAACCGGGCCAGCCTGTTCGCTCCGACGATCGGTGCCGAGCAGCTCCGACTGCCCGTACATTTGTTTGGAGGTGATTTTTGGGGTTTGTTTTGATTCGTATGTTGGTTCCTTTCGAATAGTTAGCTCCATTACACCTCTCCTTCTAAATCCTCTACACCCCAAAGCTATTGTACGGCCAGGACCAGAACAGAAGAAAACTGTGTTTTGCCGCTCATTCGGGGTGACTTGTTTCGGGGGATGATAAATTAACCTCAAAAATGGAAACCTCACCACGCGGTCCACTTGGTAGTCTGTACCGCGTTGGTAGTCTTTAGGTGGCGCGCTTATAGCCACCCCGAAATTGCCACCAAATTTCACAATTCTCGGCTCATTGTGTTTTCCGGCGTTGCCAGCCCGAGCTCTCTATCTTTAGAGTGTGTCCGCGCTCGGCAGCTTAGCACACTGACAAGAACGCCTAGAGTCTCCCCGCTCCTCGCCGAGGGGCAAAAGGGTCGCAGTAGTTAGTTACCGAACAACGACTGGGTGCTATTGTTTATGAGGAAGTTTGGAAGAATTGATGGTGCCGTTGATGAGTGTGCCGGTTGTCGGTTGCCGGTAATGCCGCGATCGTTTCTCGCACTGTTGTGCTGTTGAGGGAGCGGAAATAATTTCGCGCGGCCTACGGTACTTCGGAACGCACAACAATCGGACGTCAAAACAACAGTGACGATGATGATGCTCTCGGAATGGTGAGACGCTTGGGTATACCGGGGAGCTACTCCAACTGTGCTCTAGCGGAAGCGACTCAGAAGGATTTGGGAGAAGGAACAAGGTGGGGTGAGATTTGGTGTCTGACAACTCTATGAAAAATGGATTAGCTGCCAGCTAGAAGTGCTATGGTGCGTTTGTAAAAGAGCCTTGTGAAAGAGATCTTGATCCGTCGAGATCGTTCGATCCGACCTATTGACAATGGGTTCAGCGCGGACGAGTGCTTGGACAGAATGATGGATTCCATTTCAAAATGATGTACAGTTAAGGCAATTATTGTACAGATATGAAAAAAATCTTAATATTCTTTCCTTTCAATCATTTTTTGCATCTTTGCCCTACTTGAATAGTGTTAACATTTTGACCGTTTTAAAAAGAAGGCTTAGTATTGAAGCCACATGACAGAGATTAGGATGGTTTACATGAATATGAATATTCGAGTCCTATTGTACATACATTATTTTAAATATGTGAAAATAATGTTTGAAATACTAAAAAACTATAACATTTCAAGCAATATCCTATAAGACAATAATGTTCGCCGAAAAAAAAAAATATTGCAGAACCTTTCATCTCGCCAATGAATGCAATCTATTTTCTCAATTTCTGACCACTTCATCGGACCATATTCCGCAATAGATGGATCAACACGCGCTTACAACAATAAAACAAACCATCATCCTTCGACGTGAGCGCATTGTGTGTGTGTATGTGAGCATAAAAAACGAAGATTCATCGCCAGATGGAACCTGGAACTTACTAGCCAGCCAGCCAGCCAACCAGGGAGGCCCTTTGGTGCAATGGAAATGAATTAATCATTTACATTGGATGAGGGCCCCAGAGAACTGGGTGTCGTGGGGCCGTAAAAGGATGGGAGGATGTTGGGGAAAATTTTTCTCACCTGGTATGTTGGCACCTCAAAAAGGGAGCCAGTGTAGAGGGTGAAGATGGGAAGCGGGAACAGCAGGGACGGATGCGAGATTGAGAGATCGTCATGATTAAACCAGCAGCAATAGGCAGCTGTATGGTGGAGTCGCCTGGTGTGCCGGTATTCGCTTGAACCCCGGAGGTCATTCCGAACGCTTCGAGGATCGATCGATCCCAATCGGAGTGAGCGCAATATTTTTTCAGCTCCCAACCCCCCTCACGACTCGTTCCACCGTCTCCCCGCTTCCTGCTCTACAGATTGCAATCGTTTGCACCCCTGCCGTGTCGTATGCGAGAGAAAACATTAAACATAACTAGCCTGTGCCTGCATGGCCTTCTCCCCAATAGAAAACAAAAACAACCTAAACAAAACCTAATGCCAACAGTGCACTAGTGCCTGCGAGGTGGGAATTGGGTGATGGTTGTTTGGAAAGCATCATTTTTCATGCACTACACATCATCCATCGGTGGTGATCTGGATGAAATCTGAAGGGATGTCCGTATCTTCCTCCAAGTGTACGGGACTAACGGTCGATCTAATGACAGAAGGCCCTCCGGTGATGTGGCGTACCCTCAAGCTCCAAACCGGCACAGCTACCGTCCCTAGAAACTGGACTGGAAGCGTCCCCGAAATTAATGCGTCTCCCTCTACCTTCCAACGCTTGTGATGCACTCGATTCTGCGATGTGGCAATAAGTCGCCGATGGCCAACTGTCACGTGTACGTTCCTCGGAAAACGGACGCCTTCCAAAAGGCGTCTCCACACCCTCACAAACGAGCGAGCTAGATACAATCGTTTAATTGTGTGTCTTACTTGCCGTCGGGGCAAATTGCGAACCGAGTTTGGTTCTTTTATCATTGCTGTTCGACTGTGTCGCGACTTCGGTGTGGTAGGTACTCGATCGCGCGAACGATCAGATGTTTTTTTCTTTTTATCCACACGCTCTCTCGCTATGCCTTACAGGGCGCAGGGATGTTGGTGGACGTGGATGTCGAGATTTGTGATTGATGGATCTCTGGGCGTATCGAAGCATTAGCGCCAAACACCACACCGTAGCGAGAGTGGTGGAGCAAAAAACCAAAAAAGAAACGAGTGAAAAACCTCCCTCTACTAACCCGAGGTATTGAATGGGAACTCATTGTGAAAAGCTCGACCCAGTACCACGACACGAGGTTGACACTATTTTGACGTTGACGTTTCACGTTTCGCTTTCGATTTTATCTTTATCGGTGGGTTGCCTTTTCGGAAATCTCGCTGTGTTCGAATTCCAGACCCTCGGGGGTTTGTAGTGTTGGCAATGGTTTTGTTTTGTGTGTGTGTGTGTTATTTTTTCTTTGCAAAATAAGAACCGACTCCGAAGGAAGGAGGGCGCATTACATAAATCTAAAGCGACACAAAAACCTAAGCTCGCTAAACGATTTCGTAAACGATTTTGGTGTGTATTTTTTGTGCTTAATTTTGTGAGCTCTTTAACCTCCAATGGGGAGCGTTCGTCCAGAAATAGAAGATAAATGACAATTGAAGTATAGATAATTAAATAGTCGCAACGGCGTTGGCTGTGCAGCTCTCTTCAGGGTAGGATTACGAATAGTGTGGTAATAAGTGGGGTGGATTTTGGTGTGGAATGTTCCGATGCGAGCGATGGATACGGCGCGGTACAGAAATTCGACGTTCGAGGGTAACTATTAGACATAAATCCCCTTTTGCTGAACTGTTGTGTAATTCACTTTCGCCAGCTATAAACTGTTCGCTTGTAGATGTAAATGTATTATGTGATTAAATATGGCCAGATTTGTGAGGAGTTCCATTAAGGAAGATTAATTATGCACAATTTGAAGAAATCTACACACAAACATAGACATAGAGAAGACAAGAGATGCATTCGAAAGTCATTTATAATCCTAGCCAACAAAACATACCGATCTGATGTTGGGAGTGATAAGAATGTTTACCAAGAGCATACATTTTATGAAATTTGAACCCAATTGTACAATTGGAGACTGTGATGGAATCGAAACTAAAGGATTTTCCATTAGATTGGACTTCATACCCGTTTCGTTCCGATCGTTCGAGTGTGAGAAGTAATTTTACAAATATTTTGTGCAACTTACCCGTAAGCATTTCGTACCGAAACCTTGGACGGGCCAGTTGGCGCAGTGCCGTTCGTTTTTATTTCTTCCCGGCTACTGCTGCTGTTGTGGTTTCAGAATATCGCCTGCAGGTCACCGGGCCATTGGAATTTTCAATTTTATTTCCCCTTCTACCCTTCCTAAACGGGGAAATCGCCGGGCAAAGCCCCAAAATACGTCTCCAGATGGTCGTCCGACACACGAACTAGGCTACCGGAGTTTTACGTCGGATGTCCTTGTTCCGTTCGGGTTTGGGAGATTTCTGTCGAAAAAGAAGGACAAAAAATGAACATCAAATACACACCTCATTGCGGAAGGATTTCCTTTCTTGCACACTGTGCGCCCTTCTGTCGGTGCAGTTACCGGTTTTAATATACGAACTCAAACAGCTTCAGGCACTATCGATGATCGGTGAGGCCATAAAAATATCCCCCTGAATCCGATAATGCGGACGTCCTGGAAGCTTTAGGAGGAAGACACGTAGGTCCTGGGTAAGTGCAGGTGAAGTGGCTAATAATATTTCAAATATCAACACCTTTTCCTTGGACGGGAATGGAAATGTAATGTGGCGGATATGGCGCCGAGATTTCCTCCGGCAAGATCTGAGACACTCGCACACAGATACACCGGGCAGGATCAGGTTTGTGTGTTCTTCTGCAAGGGGTGTGTCGTTCTGGCAGAGCGGACATCATCAAAGGCAAACCTGGAACCGTTCGCCAAGCTCACTCAATCAATCGGGTACGTGTATTTGTGTTTTATTAGATTATTTATTCTATAAATATTCATTTCCCCGTTTGGCTTTGGAGATTACCTTTCCGCCATGAAACTAGTGCGACAAACAAGCAAGAAAAAAAGCTCCCAGCTCAGATTTACCTTGTCGACGAACCGAACCCTGGTGCCAATAGAGGGCAAAACCTTTGCAGGATGGAACTCTGACCCGTTTTCCGTTACTCCGCTTTACCCTCCCACCGGTAGACCGTTTGATTTTTGTGTCAAAGGCACACAGACATTTTATGTCGCAAGAGCACTATCCATTTGACCGCTTAGCCGTGGTCTTGTCGATAACGGATTGGGTCAGGATTTTTATAACCAGGAGACGGCCAAATCTGGTTGAACCAATTTGTTCCTTTTCGTCCTTGCAAAAACAAAAAAAGAAACAAAATCACGACGGTTGAATGGTTTATTCGAATTCCATTCCGGTGTCTCGTTTGCGAACCATGGGATCCCCCAAAAATACGTCGTACAAATATAGATAGCAAATTCCCCGAAACACTCTCCGGTTTTTATTTTGGTACACCTTTCCCTGACTTTGCTAAAGATAGGAGTTTTCCTATTTTCCAGGAGCAAAAAATAAAACGTTCTATACAACTGGCATAGTTCGACGATGGCCCCACTCAGAACAGATCTCCTCTTTCCGTTCAATTATTCATTTGTGCAACTTTTTTCTTTTTCGAAGGCATTCGCACAGGGCTGCCCAATTCACGTTCTGCCCACTAGGTGGCGTGACATTTTTGCCATTTCCGGAGCCATCCAAAACTGCCGAGCGAGTGTTCCGAACGGTCAGTTGAAGTGAACATTCTGACACTTTATCGTCCTCGGCGCCGGCAAACAAATAAAGTAATATGAAAAATAAATATTAGTTCAATATTCTAACTTACCTCGGCTATTCGGTCTCTTTGTGTGTTTGTTTTTTTTCTGGACATTCTTCTAAAGTAATGCATAGCAAAAGCTTACAGAAATAGATCGTGGAAATTCGCAACGATTGACGATGAGGCTGAGGAATGAGAAATAAAAGCAGGCTTTCATCTGAAAAGGCTGAAAGGGCCGTAGTGGACAGAAAACGATGAAAGACCGCTTTTTCACGCGCTTTTTTGCTATTAAGCGTGCACATTTTTACAGAAGCTGCTCTCGATTGATCTTTAAGTCCCGGCCCATCACACCACACCATCCTTTTTAAGATGGGAAGACGATTGACAAAAGCCATCACTTATCACCCATTTCGTACGTGCCTTTGAGCGGTACTGCTCGGCGTGGTCACTGAGGTCGCTTGTTTTGCCTCAAAAAAAAAATATATCGTTCGTCCAAGTAAGGCATCGAACAGACGACATTCCATTCCACGGCACGGGCGCATCGGTTCTCTCTTTGGGCCGCTGGTGTCGTGGCTTTTATTTGCTCCACTCGGGATTTTTTTTTATTGCCAGCGATTATCGAAGCAGCTTTGATGTATGGTTATGTCGCCTGCTCGGTGGGTTCTTTTGCGCATTCTTGGCTCAATTTTGACGTACCAAATGACGTTTCGTTTAACCTCCATTTCCCGAACGGTACGATGGGGCTGGCCGGGGTTTGAACAGAAGTGGGCGCTTTTGTTTGTATTGTGGTACGGAAGTGTACGATGTGGAAAATAAATAAACGAGCAAGCAGAAGGAAACAAAAAAAAAACGATTGCCATCAGTTGGACAATTTCCAGGCGAATGGCATCGTGTAAATCATTTCAGGACGAATTGCGGCACACGAGTGTGGATGATGATGATGGGGGTGCCACAATTGACGATTTAATTGAAGATATAAAAGCCAAACGCGCGGTTAAAGATATAATTCACTTTAAAGAGGCGGTAATTGTGGTACGATTCTTGTTTTTGTGCGAAATTCCATAATGTCTGAATGTCTTTTTTTAACTGTTTTACCGCCACATAGAATTGCATTCTCGTACGGCTACATTGTATGGGGCTTAACTCTCACAATGTCTACCTATGAGCACAAGCCATCCGAGAATTGCGATGAACCCGTCTTCCCGAAGCTCACCTTCGTTGCAAAAGATCATAAAACTTATTTAATCTCTAAACCAATCCAAAGATCCCGGTGTTACTGAAACCTTTCCCCGAGGGCAACAGAGTATTGCTAAAGTCAAGACAAAATTATCGTCTTACACAGATTTGATGCAACTCCAAACTCCGAGTCAAATCCCGTAGCTAATACCGATAAGAACACATCTTCCAACCCAGAATTCGGGGCATACTTCTAAGGGAAGAACTTATTCCGATCGCTCGCAAAAAAATACCTCGTTCCTCTGAGACTGTTCAGCCAGCAAGTACGAGCACAAAAAGGGAAAATGATGTCCCACAAGGAGCACTATCTTGAGCTTTTAAGTGTGGAGTTTGGACCTTCCCGCTGTCTTGATGTGCTGTCCAGTTTTCTTGTGTCCAATTTTGCGGAATTCTTCTTATCCACACAACCGGAATGTGTGCGCTTAGGTCTTGTGGGGGTTATTTTCCTCAGCAGACCCAGACAAAAACTTCTTTTTTTTCTTCTTTGTTTTGGAGCTCCGTGTAGAGCAAAACCAAACCACAACGTTTTCCTTCCGTGAACGTTTACCGTGACATATTGGTAGAATATATTCACGAAAAGTCTCATCTGGGGAAACATTGTCGTAATCTGTTGGTTGGGATGGCCAAAGGCTGGGAAGGGGAGGGGGCGGGAGAGAGAGAGAGAGTGTAAGAGTGGACGTAAAGCAGCTTCAGGGGGATTTAAGCATAAAATTGTAATCCGATCGTAGGGCGCCGGTGTCCCAGTGTGTTTGTGTGCTGGTGGTTTTAAAGCTTTCGACACATCGTCCGACCTCGACCTGGACCACAGCCAACCTGAAGGCTGAAGGCGTCCGCGTGATTTTCGGCTCCTTCATCTAACCAAAGTCTTTACACGTCTTCCTACAAGGATAAAATAGGAAATGACCCAGAACGAGCCCGAGATGTTGGGCTCGGATACCCTCACACATACCCACCGATCGTCCGACGCAAATGGCCGCAAAAGTTTAAACAAACTTCCCATTCCGGCCATATATTCCAACGGTGTAATTGGATGGAAAAACTTTCGTCATCTTCCTTTAGGTGGTACCCATTTCCCCCCAGTGTCTCGTGCTCCGATACTATTCTGGATAGTTTTACATTTCCCGTGTATTAACTGCTGCACCAGTGGTGGCGTTCTTAAACATTTCTCATTTTTTCTATACTCGCTTTCATCAACACTTTCTATACGCAAAACCTGGTCCGATTCGGTCATTGACTGTCCTACTCCAGTCCAGTGCACCGGCAGTAGTAACCCGTTCCGGTAATGCAAACAAACTGCATCGAACAAGGAACCTTGGTTTCTTGATGTATTAAATGCAACGACAACGGCGAAACCGCGCGCGGTAAGTGACTGACGGATTTAATATTTAATTTTATCGTCCACCACGTACAGCTCCTCGTTGGCGGGTTCCTGTTACCGTATCCGCAAAGGAAGCGGCTTACATCATATTGTACAAAGTACTTTTTTATGGCGATACACGAAGAACTAACGCAAGCGCGAAATCGTGAAAGCTGGCCCCACCTTCTTAAAGACAGTTCTGGAATGTAAATTAACCCTTGACGGTGCAATGATGTGAGTAGATGTTGTATAATACATCTTGCAGGTTAGGTGGAAATAGACAATAATTATTTAAACGAAATTCGCAGATTCATTATAGTAATGAGGTTGCAAAGTGTACGCTTGGGCGGTGTAGCTTACTCTCCGTCCATTTCATCTCCAGAGGTTTAGTTGATGGTTCATTGTGCTTCCCGGGTGATGCCATACAGTCGATGGTGTATCCAAGACCAATAAGTTGTATGCACTTGTAACACAAAGAAAGGACACTTCCACCAGAGACGCTCGTTTCGCGCACAATTAGCATTAAAAATATACCACCATCTTCGTTGAAAAATGGCCACTTAATCCGTAAGAGGTATTTTGTAGGTCGCACAACACCCTGTCATTCTTTTTAGTGCCGGGATGCTTGAGTAACCGGTTCGTTAGCATGCTTTGGCATGGGAACCATACGGTTCCCCACGACGAGCTTCTGTTTGGCAGGTATCGACACTCAGCTGTTTCCTTCCACCAGGCCCGTCGCTCATCCAGCTTACAAAGCTACAAATGTAAGTCATTTAATGTTTAAATATATAATGCGATTGATCATTCGCTTAAATTGTGATTTCTCCTCTCAGGCAGGATGATAATCGACACTCGGAGGTATTGACCAAACACATTCCACAGAGAACGGGACGAACGAACATGAAGTAAATCAAATGTGATTGAAATTTGCATCATTCCTTCGCTTGGGACTCTTCTTCTTTACCACCTGCTCGGCTGGAGGTGCATGATCGGGCCGTGGTACGGGTCACCGCACACAACCTCGACCACGAAATTCGGTATCATTATAATCGGATTAATAATGCATGAATTTTCGCTCCATCCCCAAAAATGCTTTAACCACGAACTGCATCCGCTTGTTTGAGATTGTTCAACTTTCGACGACCCGTCCAGCTTTCAAGCGCGAGAGAGGGAGGGAGAAAAGGACAGAAATTGCATTCGTCAGTTTGCAAAACTGCATTTGCACTTTGGAACAGCTCGCAAGTTTCTTTTTTTAATGGGAAAACAAAGCTGGGACGGAACGGGGATGCACAATGGTAGGACGGGCGTGACAGTTTTCAAAGCCAAGCACGAGGTCACTTCTGCTTTCCTCCCTCCCCTATCGCTTCTAGTCCTTCGATTTCGTCCCGCAAGGATTGAGGTCAAAGTTGGATGACTTTTGCCGGACTTTAACCGAAACCGTTTTCAAACAGGAACAACTTTCAACGTCAACGTCCTATCATATGAAAGCTGGTGAATGGGTGAAATGGGGAAAAGTTGCATCATCACATTGCATGATCGAAATCCGCTCATCCCCATCCTCTATGTGTGTGTATGTGTCCGAGTGCGTAGGAGTGCACTTTCCGTTGGGTTTGATCGAGCGGTCATTTCAACATTCAACACCGATAAATGGTGGCGCTATCGAGCGGAATGAAAAATTATGCCAGCAGCACGCAAAAAGGATACGAGCACATCACGACACGAGACTGATGGGTTAGGACGTGTGTCAGAGGACAAAAACCCGGGACAAATGTACGTTCACCATCGTGCCACCCGAAGTCATGGCAAGGGATGGAAAAGTTTCCGAACCGATAGAAACCGTTTAATGATACAAAGTAGCAGGGGAAATCGATGATCCAGGCGATGTTTCGCAGGCGTTGGTTTAATCGAGCGTGGTATTAAAACTTTTCTTTGTCCCACCGATACCGATTGCTTGAGGTCATGAGCGGTGCAAAGTTTGGCGAAACGTGTGCATTTAAAGCGGGAGCTTAACGGATGAGGTTGAAAAATAATCATTCAGACATGTGAAAATTGTATTAAATAAGTCCTACTTATCGGGATGAAATGAGGTGAAAACCGAATGGCAGTAGGAGAGCTCCAATTCCATTAACGATTTGTGGAATGAAAATCATTTGGACATAAAATGAGTTCATAATAAATAATAATGTCATTATGTGTGAGATTGCAGTATTTTTTCACGAGCGTCGTAACTTGCGTACCTTCTCTTGAAAATACGACCAATCCCACTTGAAAAAAATTATATTAAATACAATTTAAAACGATAACATATTTATAAGCATTTCTTCATAATAACCCCCATCACTCATGTCATACTTTTTCTGCAGATGCGTTAAGATTTCTATGAATTTCACCTACAACAGCCATACCAATACAGAGAACACACAAAAGCCCGCTTTTTATGTCCCAACCTACAAGCATTAAAAGAAGATTTCTTTGGATTATCTTCATGTAATAAATAAACATTCAAAAATGCAGACCCATCGGCACGGCACTACCCATAACATAGAATTATTTGACCCAAATCCGCTATATCAATATTTACGTACGAGATCGTGTACAGCATAAATAAAGAAGAAAAATAAAACACCGTGGTAATGCTTTGACCATTTCCGTCCAGCCGCCGATCGCCATTATTGATATGATTAAAGTCCTCGGCAAAGCATGCGACCCCTAGAGATGATCGGGCACGAGGAAGGTTGGAAAAAGTGTTTAGATTAGTCTTAATGCACATGCACCGAATGCAACCCGTGCTCAGGTTAATAAATGTGCCTCCCCCCCATTCCAACCTCTCACAAGCTGATCAACTCGGTGTAGATGAAGGTGGCATGATTTAAGACACCGAAACGGGTATGATTATTTTTATGATGCGCGCTCAGTCAGCTCGGATGTAAAGCGACGGCGCCGTTTAAGAATAAACAAATCCGTGCACCGGGACTCAGGCTTGATTCCGGTCAGCTGGTAGTAGTCATTTATCGGAACGATTTTTCCTACAGCCGTTTTAGGAGTGGGACTCGTTTATAAACAGATCCGCGAAAGAAGGGCGCAAGAAATCATAAAAAGAATGCCTTTAAAATGTACCCCCTAACCCCATCCGAGGTAAGTCAGTACGAGTGATGAGCTAGCTGAAAGTGATCTTCAAATAAATAATTATATGGAAAAATAATTGGACATGCACTACCCCTATGCACACCGCCCTCGTGCCGGTTGGGGCAAAGTACAGCGGTCTTGAAGATATTTTGTTTTATGAAATCTATCTTCCTCGAAACGGACCTCGCGGGAGCGTAAGTAAGCGCATCAGTGAGCTAAAATGTTTACCGAAATGTAAAAACACATTCAAGCAACAAGGTATAATTAATCAAGAATTTACAAAACATACATCTGCATCTGGCTGAGCTAAGAAACACCACCTGAGGACCACGGGAAGGGTGGTGTGGAAGCAGCGAAAAAGAGAAGGAAAATCATTAAGAAAGAAATAAACACACCCAAAAGAAGAGTTAAAGGAAGGCATTAAGCGGCAGCACGCTGTTGCGCTTCCTGTCCGCCATGCTTTGGCGTTCGGCTCATTATGGCCCGGGCGGAACATAACAAAACCCGACCGTACGGTGCACGAGAAACCAGCGAGAGAGTGAGGCCCACCATCGCCGGTAGAAGCAACAGAAGCACAAGGGGCGGCAGCAGCATAAACTTAACGCCATAAAAACGCGCCTCCTTCCTCACTTACTTCCTCCATCACTCCCTGTCACCCATCCAATGGATCTCCCACACCGGTAAGCGCTAAATTGGGATCACTTTCCTAATGTTCTTGCCTTTCCGCTCGCTCATGCACGGTGCGATTGCTCGATCGTATGTGAGCTCATAAAATCATAAACATCATCATGACCATCATCTCTTGCACGTTGTTCTTTCACCTATATACACGCCCGGCAGCGGAGAGTCTGTTTCGATGGTCCCGTTTCCTAACTCCAAACTATCAAACACATACATGCAGCTACAAAATAACCGCCCCAAAAGCTTTTATGCCTCACACCGGGCCCACTCTTTCACCTTCTAAACAGAGCAGTCAATGGGCAAGCGCGTGCCGCCTAGTACGATGGGTGAAGTGAGAGAGAAAGTACCGGGTGGACGCAGATGCTGGAGCAACGCATAAAACATAACCTCCACTATCCCCAGCAGGGGGCTACATCCGTTTTAACGAAAGGAAGCATAAACGCCTGCTTTTTTCCGTGTAGGATGCGTTCCCAGAAGGTAAGGTAACCTGTCTAGGCGAAACCATCACGACATGCACTACGGTGAAGATGTGTCAACTCATAAACTTGTACGTGGAGTTCTAATGTCAGCTAATGATTTGATGCGATACTTTTCCAATTTTCCGACCACACCGGTTAACTGATTTTCTTGCTGTAGCTTTACAGCCGGACCACTTCCGAGATTTACGGTTTTACCAACCCACTCTTACTCGTGATGCCTAGGGGAAGCTTCTGTGGGAAGTTGTACTTTAATTGTCCCCATGCTTCCATCCACAAACCTGACACTATAAACGACAAGGCTTTAACTGCCTTCCACGTGCTTAACGCACCCGCTTACTAAAGCCCGTGCTGTGGAATCTTTAGCCTAGAATGTCTACACGCTCCAAAGTGAGTGAACTCGTAGAGAGATGTCTCGTAAAATCATAAATTCTAATACCACCTTTCCCACTTCCTATAAAGCTTTACGATCAATAAACCGGCGCAAAAAAAAATAAATAAAACAACACCAAGACGGCGACGCATTCACGCAACTCTTCGCGTGTCATTATCAGTATTACGTTCGGGGGGAAGGGTAGCGCACACTTTGAACGAACCACGTTCCCGGAGCTACGGAAGCATAAACGATGGGGGTTTTAATTGTGAAATAATTTACCCAATAAGGCACAATAAGGTGGTAAAGGTTGTAAAAGTGCGTACAGTAAAACGCATTCCATCGCGCATTGCCAGGCCGGGGAAGCTCTCTATTTATTTATCGGCCAATCATGGTGCCAATTTGATAAATGGTACGATTTTCTTACTTTGGCAGAAGACATAAAAGTGTGGGAGTGCGTGAGAAAAGCACGAATACCATTACCTTAATTGAGTGACTTTTTAGGTGTTTTAAATTGAGGTTAAGGTTCTACTACAGAATGCGATTGTGCCGATGTAAGTCGATCGTTTGTCGTCCGTACAGGTCGTGGGTGAAGTTTTTAAAGTAGAAACCGAGTTTCTTCAATAGGAAATGACCTACTGTTCAGTTTTAATGACATTAAAAAGCTTTGCATTATTACATGTATTACAACCCTAGTGAAATAAGCATTTCGTGGAGACGTTTTTGCAATAGGCTATGTAGGAGTCTGTTTAGTTGTGACAGAAATAAAAAAAGTCCCAAAATCTCTTTATCCAAAACAAGGCTTTACGTTTGTGCTTTGAAGCGATTATGAACTGCATTATATTTGTTGGTTCATTCCAAAACATCCACTCATGCTCTAGTGCATCCTTGTTCGTAAACAATTCGTGTCAGCAGAGAAACAGCTCCTATCACGACCGTTTGGATAACCGGAAAAAATAACATTATTTAAAATTTCAAACAACATCATCCAGATACCAGAGTCACATCAGTGCCGCTTCGGCAGTCCGGTAGATTACATTCAATTCGATGTGTAGCCAGCCATTTATTACCGTACTCGGTGGTTCGGACATGCAGGAAACCCAGACGTGCTAGGTTTTCGTTTTTATTTAAGTTCTTTCTATCTGTTATTTTTGTTTTTTTTTTTTTTTTTGTACGAGCGGTAGACAACGAGAGTTTCCAAGTGTCCGCTGGTGGCTAAAACGTGTAGAAAATGGAATTTTACATTCAAACAAACCCTTCCAGAGAAAGCATGCCGGCCGGGTGTACGGGTGTCTTTCTCCGCCAGCTATTTTTCTCCTTTCTGGTCAGTGCAAATTGTAGGTCTGATGTTTTTATTTGTTCCACTTGCACTCAACCTACAACCTACCTCCTACCTTCCGCACTTATTACTTACCATCCCGACCCTCGTTTCGCTCGTTTAAAATCTCGTCCTGCACGAATCATCGGATCGTGTTTTTCGTACGCGGGCCAGACGATCTAACCACACACCAGTGCGCCAACAGTTCCGATGGTAGAAAAATTGGCCGCCAACGCGCGCGCGAGACGGAATTCTGCACAACCCGTTTAGTTCCTTTGTGTTCCTTTGCACGACGACGATATTTGCTGCCCGCGGGCGCCCTTTAGTTTCTTCGGTGCGGTGAAGCGTTTTCTATTGCACACGTTCTGCAGTGCTTTCCGCCCGGAGGTCACAAACCCGTGGGGGTCACACGGGAGGGGTTGAAGCGGGAGGGCAAAAATGGGTTGGCAGAAAAAAAAAGTTCGGCCGGTTTGGAGCATGGTCAGCTGGCCTCAACCGGGGGTGTATCGCACGTCGTAAATCGGTACGCTTCAGCGAGGCGCGAACGTGAGGTTATGCGCTGTTCCGCGAAACCATCCCAAAACGTTCATCTGGACCATGTACTAATAATGCATCATGCCGCCGGGCTTCGCTGTCGTCAGCTTATTTTGTATGTTCAGCCTCAAGGCACAAACCCAAGCAAAAACAAAAAAATAATAAAAAAAACGCGCTGTAAATGGATGCAACCCAACTCGATGTCGTCCATCCGATGCATTAATGCTCTTGATGGTTTATGAAAGTTTTAGCTTTATTGCACCCGCAGTTGGATTTTGTTTTTTTTTCGTTAAATTTGATCCATTCGTAAAA
>KI422612.1:0-26836 GCA_000473375.1 Anopheles culicifacies | reverse complement strand
ACTTTACCGCAAAATTGCCGTCGCTATGGGTGGTGATGGAGTGCACGCGGAAGGAAAAATCATCGCACAAACTGGGATGATGTCGCTTTTCCACTGTGACATCCGCTGACTGTTATCTAGCTGAGATGTGTAATCAAATTGCGCTTAATAAATGTGCATTTTTTTCTTCGTGAATTTTCTGTTTCATTCGGTTGCATTTGCTGCACGTGTCTACTGATTTGGTTTTAATTTATTTTATGAAATGGTAATACATTAGCTTGGAGCATTTTTTTTAAGAAGAAAAATAAAATACATCTCGTCAACGAAATGGCTGCTTCTGATTTTGCTTCTTTGTATTTGCCTAACGTTATGAACTATGTTGCCAAAAAAAAAAGAATAATTTTACCATTTTACAACAGAAGCAAAGAACAAACTAGAACTAAACAAAACTGCCGTTAAACCAAAAAACTAACTAAAATAAAGCAACAAAGAGAGTTATCAGAAACGGTAGAACATTTTGTTCCTTTCATTAATTCATGCTCATCAAAAATGATGTCACAGAGGTTAAATTGAAGGACCTTTTACAACTTAAATGTTGCATCTTTCCATAACTTCTCCCTGTCAAATATTGTTCTTAAGACAAAAGTTCTGCATTTTAAACACCACCGAGCGCAACAACTCAAGCAAACGATAAAACACTGCACAAGCAAAACAAACCGCATTGCAATATGAACGATTTTCGTTGCATAGCAAATGCGCCGGTAGTGCACCGTTCCAGTGGCCTTTCTTCTCTTGTTTCCCCACGGGCATTTGAACGACTTCCGAAAATGGTTTAATTGGTGCGCACCGTGCGTTACGCTCCGTCCAGCGATCGATCCCTATCCTAGCGCTTCGGAACATTTTCTGTCGAAATTTACAAAATTGGAACACCCAATCAAAGTAAGTTTGTCCATCCCCTGTCTATCCGGCGTTACGGTGCGCCACTTTTACCAGTCCGTCCGTGAAGCACAGCAACGTTTTGTGTTTCTTGCAGTTTTTCGAGTGAGCAGAACGCCACCGACGAAACACTCCCAATCACTCCACCAGTACACAGATACAATACAAACTGCAAACTTTTACAAACCAACCTTCAAAAAAATCCGGCAGGATACGGAGCAAGTAAGTGTTGGATGAACGAAAATGTTCCGTACAGCTTCTCGGCAAACCACATCGAATCATCATCCTAAAATGCACACCAAAGCGAAAGACTGCGAAGGGTGAAATGATGGAAACTCCCACTGGCGGGGTGGGGTGCAAAAACTTTACACAACATAATTAAAAGTTGCAATACGCAAACGATGACGAGGATGCAGAACCGAATAAAAACAGGGCTCCCGCGCATTCCGCACGTGCCAGCAAAAGCAGGAACAACAAAAACACCGGGTGGACACCAAAGCAATACAGCACCACCGATTTGCGCTACCCCTTCGGTAGCTACTACTGGTCGATCTATTTTGAAATATGATGTTAACGATTTATAAATAGGAAAAGTTTTGTGTACCGCACACTTCACATTGTCCATTTCCACTCATAAAATCCTGTCCCTTTTTTGGTTGAGTGTGTACTTTTTTTCTTGTTCTTACTCAGCTCCATAAAAGAAATTGAGCTGCAGTTTTCGATTGAAAATATGCATCCAAACACCTATTGGAAACAATCGTAATACACACACAGCAAAAAAACAGAAAAAGGAATATTTATTGGTTCCAGGGAAGAACAATCGAGTTAAGCTTTTTTGTTGGAACTTTTTAGTAATATATTTTCTTTTTTCTCTTTTTTTGTTGTTGTTCCATTGTGGAACAGTCGAGGTTTGTTCCACAGCCGTACCAAACAACTTGCGGAATGGTTGGCAAAAGGCTCCTTTTTTATTGTCGGGAATGGTATTTTGCAACAAAACTTTATCTCTACACCGGCTGAGTTTGCTCATTTCTCACTGTTTCGATCATACGGCTACGCGTTGGAGAGGTGTCGCCAAGGCGAAGGCAGCCTCCAGTGAGCCGGAAATGTTGTTCCAATTTTTCGCTGATCAGAACACTCCTCCCATTTCTTTTTCCCATTTCCACCCCACAAGGCGGGAAGAGAACCAAACAAAAGTTACTAGCATGAAAAGTTTTCCAAATGACTCAAAATTAACCTGTTCGTGCGGAATGAGGACGAGCCTGGGTGGAGATGGAAAAGGCAGGTAAGCGAGAGAGAAAGAAACAAGACCATACCGATTGGAGCCAAACACGGACAGGTTTTCCTACAGGAAAAGTTCTTTTTTTGGCTTTTATGTTAGAAATAATTTCTCCATCGACTTCAATACTTCCGGCTTCGTAAATAGTTTGACTCTTTGCTATTGATAGGGGGAGTCAGGCGTGTGTATCAAGGTAAGTTTTATGAAATTTATGGACATTCCATCTTGCATCGAGGAATGCGACAGAGTGCTTCATTTGGAAACTCCCTTTACAACTTCCGATTGAATTGGACCGAAGAAAAACAAATAAGTTGTCGGAAATGACATTTCTCGGCAGGATTGATCGACATGGGCGATGTTATTTTCCACGTACAAACAATTATGCTGTAGATCATGGGATAAGTGTCACAGTAATGTGTTTATTAGTGTCCTTAAAACGTAGGATAATCACATACGAAATTAATAATAATCTCATAATCCTGTCTTTTTGTTTTCGTGACGTTCGGCACAAGCGTAATAATTCGTCCCTTATTTGGATTTCGATCAGATCGAGGCCTAAAAGCGTCGATTAGGTTTGCGTAATGGTATAAGATGTACACTAGTAGGTGCAGATAGGCCGAAGAGTGTCAAACTCATTTCAGTTTTTAGTGAAAATTAGAATGAACTTCAAAACAGAAAAATATGCTCTTGAAACACAATCAACCTTATCTTCAATCAACTCAAATCCAACAAATAATGTTAAAATGCTAAAACCCAAAGTAAAGCCTAAACCAAACCATGTGTCCCAATGAGACCATTCACACCGACTAGTGTTCATGTAAGTTATTCCAGAAGCAACCGGCTTAGATCGAACTTCAATCTTCTTAGCAACATTACCGTTACAATAAAAGACGAAGGTTCTTATGATGATTCCAGTGCCCGATTGCTCCATTCCCGCCATACTCCAAGACAATCAAGAAATGGTCGTTTTATACCCTGATTATTATTTTTTGTTCCTGTCGCCTTGCCTTCGTAGAAGGTCCTGGGTTTTGGGAAAACAGGCGTCTGACCGCGGTGGCAACATATCTAATCATCACTCTTACGGCTCAAAGATTGCATACTAATCGTCACAATTATGTGCCCTACCACGTTTCATCCCCGGTGATTGGGGCTAACGTTCCCTTCAAACATTGGCTCCATTTCTTCATCCCTTCCGCAAAAAGCGGCTCCATGCCAATGACACGTACAGTATGCTACCGGTACGATGCGTGCGTGCGTGAGCTGGTTTGATTGAATTTCATTTTCGGTTTCCCGATTTTCGATTCCCCCTTTACTTTTCCTCTTTGTTTCACACGCCAAGACGGTTTGTATGGAAATTGCCCTTTTTCTCCTTCCCCGAATAAAAACAAAAACGCCAGAACGACAATGTCCCTTTTACCTTTCCCTTTCGCTTAACTGCCTGTACTGGGAGGTCAGTTTCCAGGGTGCGATCGGAATGGTCTGTTGACGACGACGTGTTGTTTTGGAACGCTAACGAAGCACGGATTCTTCCTCACCCGTACGGTTCTCGGTGACCGGCGGGTGGATGAAATGGAAATCAGCAGCAACGAGCGCAATGAAACAAATCCCGGAAGTTCCATTACATTTCGGTGTGGACCGAGGTGCAGGGAAGGACGGTTGGTGAAGGAAACTTTGCTCATTTGAATGCAATCACCATGGTGGGTTCCTTTTGGCAGGCGCTTCGGCATCTCAGCGGGCCCGACCGAAGAAGAAAGCCGTCCGTGCGTGGTCGGCTTTCTCTTTGGTCTCTTTGGCGTCCAGCGGGCCGTGATTTCTCACCAAATAATTCGTTCTTCCCTCACTCCCAGTCCCTTCCTAACTCCTAGCACGACACAACGATGGCGAACAATCTGGTGTAATGGTTTAGCTTTTTGGGGGCTTGATTTCTTCTGCCATCCCTGCTGAGATGGTGACGGAAAAAGTATACCATCCGACCCCTACTTGCTTACAGTGATTCTAAGATCGCTCCAGTGCACCCACCGAATCCGCTGAACGGCAAAGCGACATGTCGTGGTGACTGTTGGCAAGAAGCAGGAGGCCACATTACGATGACTTACATTCCAATCACGATCACGATGGTGTGTGATGATTTTTTTTTTGTACTTGCTTGCTTGCTTGCTTGCTTGCTTGTTTGGTAGCTGCTTCTACTCCACTATCGTGTTCTTTTACAAAAAGGGGAGCGCAATGCTCGTTACCACAAATCATAAACACACGCTCATAATGCTACCGAAGTGTAGAGGCCGCCGTGAATGCCGAGGAAGGTGGAAGATTGTGTTCATACAATGGCGGTGCCCTCGAGCGGCCATGGTTCGATAGAAACATATTTCCACCTTATTATTGCTTCAATTGCATCAAAACATGCGAAGAACGTTCGTGGCGGCGGCTCGTACCGTTTGTTCATGGCTTCGGTTACCTACCGAAACATGCCGCTTCGTTTCGTTTCTATCAATGCACCTAGAACAGAAGGAGCATGTAGTCCACACACCGAGCCACACAGGGACCCACAGGAGGAATGCACTTTTTTCGCGAGAATTAAGGTGAAAATAACAAGCTTATGTTAAAATAAAACGCAAAAAAAATCACTAAATTGAAATATGATTTATGAACTCATTTAAGGAATGAGCTTCAAAGTACGGTGCCATGACCAGGATTTAATTGAAATTAACTTTTCAGAGCTTCATACAAACGGTGATACTTCTTGTTTTAGGGGTGGATTACTTAAGAATACTGAAATGTCCAAACTAAAGTGGGCCCTAAACACCAACCGCGACCCAAAATGTTCCCTGCACACATTGATGGCAACCAATTGCCGGCAATAAACGACTCGAACACAGTTCCTCACGCAAAGTCAATCCCCCAACCAAGAACGAAAAAAAAAGAACATGGATTCGTACCGCTTGTAATGCTCACACCCGGAAGGCATTTGCGTTTTGGTATTTGTGTGTAACTGCAAAACTATCAAACCAGTTGTAGTCGTGCCAGCGCACAATAGACCGAGGCCCAATTGTTTTGTTATTGCTTGTTTGCCTTCCGGGTCAAAGGGACACGGGCGCAAATGTGGGTGCTGCCAGAGTACAAAAAGGGAGGAAAAGTCGAAATAAATACCTGTAACCATCATCCCCGAAGCATCCGGTAGCATTCCAGCGTACCATCATCACCGATAATATGCAGCCGTAGTACCGGAAGAAAAGCGCCGTACCTTCTGCCTTGTGCTGTGGAGAAAAGAACAGAAGAAGAAAAGGGGTAAGAATAGGTAGGAAAAATTGAAATCACGCCGGGCGTCGAAAATTCTTTACCTACCACCACCACCATTATTCGTCACCACCCCTCCCCTTTCATTATCCTGTTTCCCGAGAATTCATGAGGAAAACACAGCCGGAAAGTAGCCGGTTTTCCCTGCTGCAAGTTAACGGCGAGAAAGGAATGTGTTTTGTTCGAACTAATATTAATAAATTTTATCGTTTCCCTTGAAGGACTGCTGTATGAGGCGGTAGGATGGGAAAAAATGTGAAAATGCTGGGTTACGATAATCTGCTAGCGATGGGTAGTTTGGGGGAACCATTCGATGGCGTTTGTTGTAAAGAATCACGTTTCCTTTTGTCCAGTTGCAACGGAATGGTACGGTTGGCGGTTGGGGAGGAAATCCTACAGATGGGAAGGTGGTAGCCGTATCGATCGATTGGCCATTTACTACCCTTCCCATAGCGGGAAGGAGGTTTTTTACCTTTCACGCTGCGTTTGATCCTGAATGGTCCATACCGATGGACAGTTTGGGATGTGGGATAGTGGGAAATGTAAAGGACACAAATTGGACACAAAATAAAACAACCACCAAAAAACACATCATAAGAAATAACAACTAATTAACAGATACTGTAATCAATTTCAACATCACCTTATTAACTCCACGACCCCACGGTGATGCAACAACAAAGACCACACGAAACGAACTCACCATCATGGGCTAGACAGCAAGTCTCCGTTCTATCAATAGCACGTAAAAATCAGACACACACATACAATAACTCCCAGACTCAATCAGTCATTCGCTTTTTGTTCTAGCAGCAAACTGTCATCCAGTTCGTGATTAAAATAAGCTACCTTATCTGTCCACCAATTGCAACAGCGCATAGGGCCCCATTCAGCATTCTGTCTAGGCGATTTGAACCATTAATCAGACGAAATATTGTGTCCCACATTGTATGTCCCAGCACCATGCAACCAGATTGACACGAACGAAAATAATGATGAAATTTTAACGACAACACAGCTAAAATACCGAACCCGGTAATGCTTGTCAAAGCGTCAAAGGTGAAAGACGGCTACAAAAGTGACAAGCCTGCTGGGAGCCGATGGGCGCCGCGGTAACCAGAGACGGAAGGTCTAGAGTGCGGTCAACTTTAAAGCGTTGTGTCACAGACGATTATCGGCTATTTCCGGTGCAGAACCGTTCGTTTTGGACATTTGTGTGACTCTTCACGTGATGTCCAAAATAGACCTGCTAACGAACGACAGATTGCCATCTTGATGAACTCATCAGTGAGGAACAGTGTTGTTTTTTGGGTTCTGTTCGCTACCGGTCGGTCCCCCATTATCGCTTTGACGTATGTCGGTAGCGTTTCTCTCAAATTTCTATAATAAAAAACGCACCGTTGTCTCATGATCAATGGCTGAAGCGTTAATCATGCCGCAAGAAATGAACTTGACCTATTAGCTAATGTAAGCAGTTTAAAATGTCCCACTCAACAAAAAAGAGCAAACCCTTACCGCATGCTCCATAGTGCTTTAGAATCGTTTCTTACAGCAAATGAAACCCCCAAAACTGGAACAACTATCACAAGAACATTAAGTATCCGTATCCAAAACCACCGAGAAAAAGCACCTGAAACAGTGGGTGAACTAAAAACTAAATAAATCACACTCAATCCTTTAACGATCTTGCTTTTTTGGTTGACGCTTCCTTCGCTTCCGTGCCTCGCCTCTGACTGGCAAATGGAATGGCTGGAGGTTTTTCATATTCGCTTTCCGGGGGTACAATCAAATCAAACGCTCGCCGGTTACGGATTTGGAAAATTTTGCCCCAAAAAACGCTCCTCCAAAATGAAGGTGAAGTGTCGTAAATTAACCTTCACCGGGGGTTTTGGATGTAGACGCAGCAGTGGCAGTGTGTATCATCATCCTTCAGCTTGGTTCTACCGTCTTGCGTGTCCGCACGGTACAAAACTGTTCTCCCAAAAAACAGCCCAACAAAAAGTCGCAACTCAGTGCTGGAGCGTTGGAGGAAAGCGCTTCCTCGCAACGGTGTCGTTCTTCTGTGAGTGTAATAATCTTTAAACGGTGTTGTGGCCGGTTTTTCCTTTCTGTAGCGTTTCCCTCTGTTACGCGGATTTGACGCTGTATTTTCGTTTTTTTTTTTTGCGATCGTCGGTAGATAATTTCCAGGTGATGTACACACCCACTTAGAAGGCAGGATGTGGAAGAGTGAAGGCGCGCGAGAAAATACCCAGGAAGGAGGAAAATGCTCCCCCGCCAGAAGTGGCAAAGGGAAGATAAATCGTTAAGCCACCGAAATGAGCTTCAAGCATTGGGACGCTTACCGAGTGAGATTGGAATAAGTTGCCGTTCTTCATCGTGTCTGTTCTTTTCCAAGCCCAACACCGGAATGCGAACAGGAATTTACGGATTTTCATGTTTTTGTGCGTTTTTTTTTTATTTCTTATCCTGCCGCACACATTTGTGACGCAATTTGAAAACTACCAACAACCACAGTGTACCGCACGCGACATTCTTCTGTATCGTTGTTCCCGGTCCACTTTACGCTCCCCTCCAGACAAGGATCCTGTGCTAAAGGAATAAAATAATATTAACATACCATAAAAAGGGCAATAAAAAGCAGACCACTCACTGGCAACAGACAAGATGAGTGCGGGTGTTGGCGGGGAAGGTGATGGATGCTGAAATCAGGACAACTTGGCAGTCGAGGTGATTCTTCTCAACGCACAGTGAGCCCCCCTGTTCGATGGGGATCATCAAATGGGGAATATTGGTCAGGACGCTACCGAAAACTAAACCGAAAAAAAACAAACCGGAAAGGAAAAATAAAATGTTCCAAGAAAACCCCCACAAAAACGGAGCTCCGAGACATAGAGCTCCGAGACATAGAATTTCTACAGAACCCAGTGAGGAATTTGGATTCGCTGTTGTGCGAAGCTTTTCCTCTTTGTGTACCCCTGGCAATTTCTTCTGTCCCATCCTCGATATTAAGATTTCGGTCATATTATATGGAACTAAGCACGAAGCAGCAGGGATCGGGGCATCAAACATTGGATGCCTTGTTGCTATAGAGAGGTCGTGGCTTTTAGATGCTTCTGTCAACTGGACGATCAGTCTTGTAGCCAATGCGAAGGTGACATAGGGCCGGGTGTTCCTTTCCTCTGTTGTTCCATTTCTCGATGGGACACATGCGGCGAGGTCCTCGAGTGATCCACAAAACAAGAGAACTCCATTTCTTTACCAATCCCAAAAAATAACCAAAAAGATGGTGAATCGGAACGGTTGGGTGATGTTTGGGTAATGTTGGCCGGATTCGATGCTTTATGTATTCTTCCGGAAGCTGTTTTCCTACCGCTGCACTCACGAAAAATACACTCACACTCAAGCGTTCTTGCGTCTCCTAGCTGTCTTCAGGTCATATCCATTGGAAAGACGGGGGAGTGAGACTCAAATCGGACACCGGATTGGATACAGTTTTCCTTGTGTATCCCATATAAGAGGAAAAAAGATCAAAACTGCAAAGTGCGAAGGTACACGGGAAACAGGATGCCGTCATCCTTTTCCTCTACGCGCCGCTTCTATATTCTCCCTTCGTCGCTCATAGTTTTTTTAAACGCTTGGCGCCTCCTCATGCTGCCAGGAGCTATTTTGTTGACGCTACAAGAAAGCAACTGGGCAGAATATGTAGGCCATCGTATATCCCAAAACTGCTTGCCCAGTACACCGACGAACATTGACGCACCGATCGAGCACAGTGGGACGGTTGGGAGTGGTACTCCTTTTGCGTATGCTGTTTTATTTGCTTCTTGTGCAGGAAAAAACGGCCCCGAAAGTCAACAGCACGCATCAAAGAATACATCCATCGTTGAAGCGGACGGCAACGGATTGAGTTATGGGAGAAATTGAATTTCGATTCACAAGGACATCCTGGAGTTTGAGGATTGCTTACCTTGGGCGCTTCACGGTGTACGAATACGACCGGCTTTCCGGCGTATGATTGACGTGTTACCTTCGGGCAGGATTTTTCTTCTATTTTTTCGCTCTCTCGGTGAGCTTTTCGATAAGGAAACTCAAGGTTATATTCCCAAAAAACCGGCAAACGATGGAAAAATGGCAGGTGTCTCAATGGTATCTTGGATTTTTTTCTCTCTATCATATTGGGGCACAACGACGCACTCTATGATGGTATATAATAATATTCGTGAAGGTAACGCCAGCAAGCTAAGGAAAGGCGATCTGGCATACAATTCGAGAATGTAACCTTATTTTTAAAGGTGTGTCTACTTTACGCTAACATTAGAACCATTTCTTGACCATTTGCTTGTTACAATTATAGGTTGTGCAGTGAAGATTCCTATTTATAGTCCCGGACATCGTATCCTAATCGCATCAAGGAATCGACGCTAGCCATACGAGGAACCTCCATCAGCTCTGGATAGACTGATGGCTAATAGGACAGATAATAAGGAGTTCTTTTGCCCGCTCGGACGATGGGTCGCTTTTCTTGAAGTTGAGGTTTAGGTCGACCGCTCGGAACAGGACAAACGTGCCGGTCACGTACAGAGGGATGCAAACATACACACACAAACACACAAACCGCCCCTTATTAGATCCGGACCAGGATAGCTGTAACGGTAAGATTATTAGAAAATTATATATAATTATCGTCCATAAAAAGGGCAGCTGTGTGGAAACCGGAAAACGCGCCGGAACGGCGTGTGTTTGGTTTCAGTTTCCGGCCGGGTTCTTCGTTCGTTACCGCCATGGCGGCAGGCACCATGTGTCCGAGTGATATGCCACTACCATTAGTACAAAACAGAAGAAAAAAAAGCCCAGCAAAGATACACACACACATACCGGTGCATATATGCTAGAACACAAATACACAAAACCGCCCCCCCCCTTTGGTTGCGTAGGAAATGTGTATGTGAGGGGCGAACCTTGTTTTAATGTGATTTTGCTCACGCGTTCTCCACGGTGCACGGTGCGGTAGTTTGAAATTCTAACCTCACTTTTAACCACTAAGCTCACGCTTTTGCTTCGGCTTTCGCGTGGCGTGGTTTTCACCGGCCTGGCCTGGAAACGGAAAATTAATTTAATTAAATCAAGCCGCCTCACCGTTGGGTGTTTTCGTACGGCGTGTTGTTCGGGTGCGCTGGGTCTTAGAATGCGCTTGCTCTAGTGCTACCTTATCCGGGATGGGGCCGCAGGCCGCAGGAGGAGGACAGTATGGTATCTTCCCCGAGGACCCGTGAGACCGTATGGTTTCACATGATGTGTCGCACTCACTGGGGTGTTTGTGCCAAAGTAAAGGTGTCCATGTCCATGCCCTGCGCCGCGTGAGTCTCCGGTACTTTGCAAAACAGATACCCTGCGGGGGTTTTTTGGTGGGGAAGTGTGTATGTAAAAGTGGAAAAAACACCACAACGCCAATGCTGCATGTGTGCGTGTGTGGGGCGGATTGTTATCGCTCTGTCAAGTGAGGGGAATAGGGGAAACATTGTCGGTTGTACCAAGACCGTATATAGATACTAATTCCCTATTTTAACCTAATTAATACCACTTTTCCGAGCACTGAACTGTACCACGATGGCGCCATACCCGCCGTACATCCTCTTAACCTCCATGACAACTGTCCGCCTCCAAAGCCTCCCAAAATAGCAATGGTGTACGTAGGTGTGCGGGTACTGCGAGTGGAATGTTTCTGGCCGATTAGCGAAAGCGCACAAATCCTTAAAGCGTTGTCAGTGGGTGGGGCCGGATGATGGGTGGGATTTTCCAAATTTTCCCAATCAACATGGCGACACTCGACACCCGGATTCCGGGACACACCGATCCACATGTGGAGCGCTAATTTTAATCACCTTAAGCGCTGTCGAACTTTTGGAACCTTCTTAACCTATAAATTGACAAACAAACGAATGCTTGGAAGCAACACCCAATCGAGCGAATAGCTTCCGGGGTGGATTTCTTCCGTTTTGCGAGGTTTTTGCTGCGGTGTTTTCCCAGCTTTCTGGGCGGAAAATCGTAATCCTGTGTGCGATGAAGCAATGCTAATTCCCCCCGTAAACAGCAGGAAGCCAGACGCAAGTGTCAAAAATGCGCGATAACATTCAACGGGCAACGGGGAACGGAACACGTCCGCCTTAATGAGTGATTCAAATCTTTTCCTATCCTTAACGGGCAACTTCTCATGCGTGCGTGTACACGTGCACACACATACTAACGCACGCCTAAATTGTGCCGAAAGACTTAGGTAAAGCTAAACCTACTAAAGCTTCATACAACCTGCGTAGGGAAAGTTCGACCGAACACGTTTTTCACGGTACTTCCACATCAACGCTCGCATCCAGGGACGAGTTTTCCCGCGTGTTCGGTGTAGCGTATTTACCGGTGGTCGGTTTTGTTTTTCTTTGCCATTTCTCGTGTCAAGCTCGCGCTATAGGACGGGAAGGCGGATGAGAATGAGACCACCAGAGGCCTCAGATGGGAACATCAAACAACGTCGCTCGGTGCTCGGAGTTACTCGGGCAAGGATAATCGGTTCGTGTCACTAATTCGTGTGTAACTTTTCCCTAAAACGTCTTTTTACATCCGTTGCTATCCCGAGGAAAAGGTAAATACATTTCTCGACTTTGGCAAAACATACGTCGGATACCTGTAGTGCTAAACCATGGCAGCATCCGGTAGCGTGTGACGAGTGTTTGTAGAACGTTTGACATTTTGTTGGATTCAAATCCAATTTGAGGTCTCGAAAAATGGAACACATTTGCATGAAGAAACTTAAACAAACTAGTGGTAATTAAGCTGAGCTTTTTAAACGCATTTCATCGATTCTTGCCTTCATTCGTTCGTTGGAGTAAGAACTGGTACTATCTGACCCGCATACCCGCGTTTCAGGTATGCAGTTCCTTACGCTGTGTACATGAGGGTACTAGAACTCCTTATCTTCATCTTGTGGAATTTCCTCCAAATCTGTCTTCTTGCGCCGTAGCCTATCAATATCCCTGTCCGGTACCGACCCGCCCGGTCATCACCAATCAATCACACGACCTTACCGCGACGGAGGTCCACTCGGATTCGATGACTCACTAGCGCTATCGCGTATCATCAAACGATCATTTAACACACGTACAGGAATCAACTGGACGTGCGTTTTGTGCCTGTCGAAATCTGGCCAACTCACGCTCACCAACCAAATGAATCACTGTTCCGGCGTCGTCACTGTCAACGGTGGAGTCACGGAGATACGGACGCACACCGTGGTGATGATGATACATCACAAAAACGGTTGGTATTTTTCGTATGCCTACCCGCGGCCTTATGGTGGACTTATGGATACGCGGGTTTGCGTTGCGATGAGTGATTGTGATTGATGCAAACATGCATTTCCTGTCCCTTCGTTGCTTGTTGCAGACGAACCAGAAACTGTAGCATTCCATCGGTATACCCGGCTATCGGAATGGAATGTTCACTATGAGATGATGTCGAAGTGCTCGTGGGAAAGTGGTTTACCCTTTAATTACATCGTATGGTTTCGATGAATCATGAGGTGGAATAGTTTCACTAAATTATACCTTCAAACATAATTTTTGAATCAGCTTTAGCAAATTGGTGGGGTCTTTTTAATGACTTCAGGAAGTCATTTAAATTTGTTTCTAGTGATTCGATTGAACGTCTTTAAAATAATTCTCCATGCGAATAAACAGCTGTGACAACTTTGCAGGGAAAGATAAGTATTCATACAAAATGCTGCTTTTCCTTAGATAAATATAAATTGTTAGCCGATTTTTTATTCAAATTTCCCCTAAATTTATACTTGCTTAACCAATATTCAGCATTCCGTATTTTTGAAAGAAAAGCTTTGTTTGCTTTTTTCCGTTAAGCTCGGTTCCGAACATGATCTAATTGTCCTCCTGTCAAAAAGTAATAATACCTAAAGTCAACTCCTCATCTGCTCTGTCGAGCATTTCGCCAATTTCTACAACACTTCCGGCACACTTCAGGACTTAAATAAGTAATGAGCGTTACCGAGCCTCATCGTTCACGGACCACAACCACCGTAACGAAATCGTTCGAACCGCTGGAGTGGTTTTTCGGTCCGCTGCCAATCGCTTCATCGGTTGCCACATTACGAGGGCACGAGGTTAAGAGATGACACCGAGTAGTGCCGACGTCCTCGAAAACCCATTTCCCACCCATTCACGCGGGTATGATCCAGCTCCGCGTTGGGTGATTTCTTGTATCCGGACATCTTCACTGCCACATCGTGCCCGTCCGTGTCCCTTTTGTGTTGTCAGCCTGGCCACCACTCGAGTGTCAACTTTCATGCTATCGAATAACCGCCGATGATCAGCCCTTTCGAGCGGTTCGAAGAAAAAGCTTTCTCCCTCGGAACGGTGTGGAAACAAATTGCAAACGGTCAGACCATAATGGTTATAAATATTTGAACAGAAAAGTGTGCCATTGGCAATGTTGCTTAGGCGCGATTAGTTAAATAAAACGCAATTTAGTATTAATCGATGAGGGAACTACTAGCGCAACGGCACCAAGCGAACGGATGTCGTAAAAGGCTAGGAAAGTGTTACAAACTCCTTAAAAAAGCCTCGCTCAACGTAGTGAAGATGTTGCCCAAAAACCCAAACTACCCATCGCAAGATACGGTCGGTGTACAAGCTAATAACAGAAAGTTAGCAACACAAAGGTTAATAAATATGACACTTACCTGCTTGCCGTCGTCTCCTGTAGAAGGGATAGAGCCAGAAGCAACATCTTATCGATTGTCGCTTACCGTTTGGTCAGAAGAATCCCTCTCCGGAGACACCTATTGCCGAAGCACCTCTACGATTGACTCCGGATGGTTCAAAAGTCTACGGATGCCGTTTTCTTACCCAAAACAAGCCGTAAAGAAACCCATAACCAAACGATACAACACCCAAGATAAGAAGTACAACACACACACATCGTCAGACAAAAAAGGGCCTACAAAATGGAACAGATTTTTCCGCGAACTCATCATCGCTTTTTTCGGGAAGGGATCTCCGATCTTCCGAAAGGCGCCCCGGAAGTGGACAAATTATGATGCGCCACGTACGACGACGGGCGAAGGTGTGTCTAGGGAGAGCCACATATCTAACAGAAACCGATGGTTTGTGGTGATATTATGTTCTATCAATTGGTATCCTCCCAGCGAGGACAGGGGATGGGCCGGCCGAGCATTGGCAATCAAATCACGGAGGATGTAATTTTTTATTTCACTTTTTTTACGATAAAACTGTTTATTTCTGCAGGTTTTTGTTTCCTTTTTCATGTCTCATCTTTCACAATGGGTTGCGGTTGTATTTTTTTGTGTTTTTTTTTCATCTTCTTACTCTTTTTTCCGTTCCTGTTGGACTTTGAATGCTGCTTGGGGGAGGGCGAGTGAGGGGACCGGTTGTCCATTTCATTATTTTACTCTCATCTGAGCTTCTCATTGTTGCCATTGTTGTATTTTTGTGTGTGTGTGATGCGTTGTTTCGCAATCATGTTTTGTTTTCATTTCCTTCTTCGTTCGCAATATGTTTCGTTTACTTGTCTATTTTATGTAGCTCTCTGTGATCATGTACATTTTGTTATATTTATTGTTTGTTTGATAATTACATCTGTTCGATCAAACAGATTCACTATTTTCAGTGTCGTTTGCAATTATATCCTCTCAGTTTATGTTGTTGCTTCATTGTAAAATAAAAAACATACTGAGCTGTGAACGTTGATACGAGTGGCTCTGTTTCGATGTTTATTTGCATTCTCGCTCTTAATGGCTGTTGATGAGAAATGATGGTTCGCACATGAGAGATTTGCTGTGGGAGCTTTGGTGGTGGTGGTGCAGGTTCCAACAGGGTAGAAGTGAGGGGCATACAGACTGGGGGGATAAGGTTCTGTTGCAATCTGTGCTGTTGTATATTTCCTGTACCTATTGTTTTTCTGTTTGTTTTCAGATTCGATCATTGCTGTTTATTTGCTTGCTTTGGGGTTTGTTGATGCCGGGTAGAGCACTTCGGTTGCTCCGTAAACCCGGTCACTGTAAACTATTGCATTTTTATGATTTATGTATTGTTGTTGATACTGCTGTTGCTGTGAGGGGTTGGGAAGAATGGCTACATATTTGCTGTCTGTTTGCTATCAGATCGAAAACCTTTATCTTACTGATTCCGGTTTCAGTTCTCTGAGCTTGTATTTGTATTTGATGTGGAGCGGGATTTTAGCTGCTGTTCGTTCTTTCTTGTTTATTGGTTTTGTTTTTTTTGTGTGTTATTTAAGAAGAATCAACTATTCCTTTGACTGCATTTCGTATGCATGCTTTACATCTGTTGATCATAATTTGCGGTGTCTGTTAGTCACTTTGTTCGATCCTCTTACTTTCTCCCCTTTTTCATCCTTTCCTTCCTACAGCTTTTTCTTTTTCTTAGTTTTACAATTGTTTCATCCTCTACTAGTTTCTATTTTCGTCAGTTTTTTAGTCATTCACATCACGCCTTCCCTTCTGGCTGGTTTATCTTTATACAACATGTTTATTTTTCTTTAACTTTTATTTTTCCACATCGCTTTCACACACACACATTCGACACTTAACGATACAATCTTACCTCAATTATGTATTTTTTTATATTTTTTTTTATTTTTTCGCAACATTCGTACTTATCACACATGCACACACGCACCATTTTGCATTCGCTCGTACGCTAACGTTCACTTACAATCATGTGTATATATATTTATATGTTGTTTCCGCATCTAAGACGGAAAATCACGACGGACTTGAGATTTCTTGCTTTATCCTTGTTGCTACATCGACCTACGGTTCTCGGTTTTTCTTCTCTTTATCTAAACGTTTAATTTCTGGTTTAGTTTAGTTCTCACGATACACTTTCATCTTGCCACTACTTATATATGTAAACGACTTACATCATGTGCTGACACTTCTGTCTGTCTCTGGTTCCATGACTATGCTCCTCTCCGTTCACTCGTATTCCTTTAGTTCCCTCACTCCAACCCTGCTCACCCATTCCTGTGCTGTTGTAGCCTACATTTCTTTATCATTACAATAAATTACTTCCCATTTGCCTCCTCTCTCTCCTCGTGTTCCTCTCCCGTCCCAGAAAGCAACCCGAATGTGCTTCGGAACTTAAAAGTTATGACAGCATGACTTACTCACCTACCTTCACATCATCTTACACACGTCTATCGGGTTTAACGCTTTATACAACATTGAAGTTTTACACCGTTTTACCGGCCTCCGCACGAAACACATGTTCTACTGCCACTCTTCTGCTTGCACGTACACGATGCAATGTGCAACAAATCCGCTCAGAACTTTCCAACAGCACAAAAAAAGCAAAACAAAAAAAAAAGATGGAGAAACCCCAACTCCACCACTCCGAAACGGACGTGGCGTGGTGCATGATACGGCGGGACAAAAACCGACCATTTCCCCATCCATCATTAGTTTATGTTTGTTTGTGAAACATTTTCCGTTCTGTTTTCTCCTTAATGCGATCTCCTGTATGCGTTTCCACAGTTTCGCTCTTTTTTTTACAGTTTGTTTGTGTTTAGTAGTGGTTCGGCTTGTTTATCCGCACTTTCAACGTTTCGTGTTATCCTAATGCATCGGTTTTACTTTCTTGAATTGTGTTTATTTTATTTTCACTACCGTTTGTTAGGGTTAATTTTCGTTACAACACTTTACAGCATCGGTCTTTTTTGTTTTGTCGTTTTACTATTTTTGCATGTTCGATTTTGGTTTTCTTATTTGTATCTCCAAATGTGGCTTTCATGTGTTTTGCATTGCATCTTAATGCATTTAAATATATTTTATATATATATATATTTGCGTATGCACATATTTTTGTGTGTAAATTGTTGTGCGCGACGCATCGCACACATACACTTTGGGTCATTTTGCGCCAAATTCAGGCCGTTAGTAAAATTTGAAGGCAGTTCAGTAAAATCGTCCTCTTCTCGGGTCCATCTTCTACTCATCCACTCATTTCCTGTTCATCTCACTTTAAAGCCCTTATACGTCCCATTTCAATGGAGTTAGACACTAACTGTGGTAGAATTCCGAATCCATGATCTATGCCGATTTTGTTTCATCCCGTACATTAATGCTTCCCTCTTCGAAATCACAATTAAATACAGTCATTTGCAGTTCGGTAATCGCTTCCTGTGCTGCGTAAATGTTTGTGTGGGTATTTTTTTTGCAGTTTGCTTTGTGGTAGTCTGTTTCATTTCTTGACTCCGATTGCAAACTTAATTTACACATTCAGTTTTATTCGAGCATAAAGACTCAAAACTTGCGCCATTGAAATGACTGTCACCGATACAATTGGTTAGCTTGTTAATAACGATTTCATTTTTCGGCTAATTATTTCCTTCAAGCGTTCAAGCTTTTGAGTCTCATTCTCTCAGTGTTTTTTTTTTTTTTGTCTTGTCCTAATATTTGTTGTGTGGTAGATTTGTTGGACAAACATCATTAATGGCGCGTTCAACAAACGCCCTCTCCAAATCAATCCACCTGTCCAAATGCACATCCAGGCCAACAAACGAACCGACTTTTTTGTTTTCTTCGTTCCACTTTGCTGCTTCAGTTGACGACGGGTTTTTTAATATCTATTTTTACTAACGAGCTTTCTTATACCTATAATCCGACGCGTCTCTGAACGGATTGATCGCGATTTAAATCAACTCGGTCGCGACATTTTATTTCATTTTCGTTTTTTCACGCTTTCATTTGGGCTGTTAGCGTTTCGTGTGGTTTCATGTAGTTGCACACTTACGTGACCGACTTTTTCAACGTAATAATACTTTCGCGTTCTCGAGCACACGCCCGAATCGTCACACCATCGTCAGAAAATTGTTACCTTCAATGAAGGACGAATTCCTTCCCGGCGAATGATCCCGTCCGAATAAATTGTCGACGGTTCATGGCGAACAAGAAAGCTCGTTCTTCTTGTCGCCAATCTCGGGCGCGGCTACTGCACCGTCACGTAGTCAATTTTCAGTTAAATTAATTTATTAATAGCTACAATCTAGTATTTACAACCGTCGGCGGTATGGTATGGTGTAGTAAAGGGATACGGGAAATAGGGTGGAAGGATGTTCTAAGGATGCTTCAGAAGATGCAGCACGGGTTTGCCTGTGTGAAAGCAGCAGAGTGGGATGACCTTATTAATGGATGCTCCAGCAAACGTTGAAGATGCATAGAGATATTCAAATTGTCCGCTAATCCCAACCATCTTGCAAAACTAAATGTAAAAAAGGGATCCCCTTGCTTTTCTTAATCCCACCTTCCCACCACCAGTCTTTCGGTTCTTCTCAACACCAGCTAGATGGGATTGAAACGAATTTTTGATTGTGGAATTCATCCAGATCTCTATTCCTCCCCCCGGACTGGTCGCGGCATACCTATCCTTCTCGGAAGGTCGCTTACAGAAGACTTGCGAACTTTCGATAACTTTCAGCGCGGTGCTTCAACTTTTAGCGCTTGGATGCATCTCTCTTTTTCGGGTCACTTGTCAGCGCACATTTCGCGACCAGTTTTTCGCCACTGAATGAGCTTTAATGAGCGAATGGATGTTTTCTGTCATTAGGCAAAATTGGTACGGTAATTGCTTTCCAGTTCTATTGTAGCAAATGGAATTCTTTAAAATGAACGATTTAACCATGCATAGTGCTGTTGGTCATTCTGGGGGTGGGTGTTGAGGGAAGTAGTTCTGCTTGCAAAGGTGTAAGAGATCGAGAACTGAAATTATCATTAATCTTGTGATGCTTCTTGGTAAGAGCAAACTATAAAAACTATAAAACCAATGTATTGCGAGAAGAAAAACAAATTATGGGGTCACTCTTCAGCAAACGCGCAATTTCTGTATGACATGTACGATCGCGAATCAGCAAGTAAACCCCCAAATAGCTTCAGACACATTAGAATATGTCCAGAACTTCGCGAATAGCTTCTAGTGAGTATACGATTAAGAGACCTTAAGGCTCTGAATAAAAGCAACTCAACACATGATCATTCTTTGCTCATTATATCCTCTTCAAACTAGCCCATCTGTGCGGATCACCTTGACACATAAATAAAATACATGGCACGAGAACAAACCGGGATCTAATGCAGCTGACACGTTTCAAAGTGCAGCGCCGTACCAACACATGTACGAACACTATCGCATGAACGACCTTTCTATTCATTCAGAATTAGCAGCGATCCTTTGAGGTCGTACCGAATCCTTGAAGACGCACCGATGACGTCCGGGGGTCGAGTGATATCCCGTGGCGTTCCTGTCACCCGTGCGTCCGTACCACCGATGGCAAGGTTGCCACTTCAACAAACGACCACGGTCGATGACGACTCTTCTGCAGCTGCACCGGAATGTGGGCCCTTTTCGCAACAACGGCACTTGAGAGACCCTTTGCCCGGCATAGCCCAGGTAAAGGCCCAGACCAACAGCGCATAAAAGGTAACACATTATTCACCTTCCCAGAACAAGGAGAAACGAGAGAAATGGTAGGGGCCGTGAACGGTACGGCGACAGTACGGCTGTGGCCTGAGATCCGGTGAATGATCTTCTCCGTGGCGGATCGCTCAAACTTGGTCCGTCTCTTCAATTCCATTCCAATTTTTCCCTCATTCAACGAGGTCTACAAAATAATCACAAAAGTCGAATCTTTTCGTTGGTTCGGCTGTTTCCTCGCATACCTGTGTTTGGCCGGGGTCGGTGGTGTTCCCTTTCCTATTCCACTTTAAACGCCAAAACGAATTCTAACATCATTTTGGGATCCGATTCGAAGCGTTTGAGTGTAGGTATGTGTGTATGTGTGTGTGTGCATTTGTACAAGTCTCCCTATAGTCAGTGTGGTTTTGTCTTTCGACGTTTTTTTTTTCCTTTGGAGATCAAAAATGCGTAAAAAGACTGTTGAGTCCGGAATGGTAAACGATTTCCAATGGCATATAAGTAGGTACAGAATAATGGTGTGTAAAACAAGCCAACGGACTGCTTGCGTATGGGGTTTCTATAGATGCTTTTTTTAAATGCAATCCAACCAGTTTTGGTGCCAGGTTACGGGTGTCTTTTCCCTTTTTAACTTTTTTGAATAATTTGTATTGCTCTATTTCATCAGGTGTTTCAAAATTAAGTTTAAACAGAACCCAATTTAAAGATTTTAATTCTTACTGCAAACGTGTGTCCAATTTCATGTGAAGTTTTAGGATTTTTCAAAAATAGAGAGGTCAAAAGTTGTGCGAAAATTCGATTAAATTAACAAAGAGTATTTTTTTAAGTCATCAACCAACAAAAACACATGATTTTACATCTGCTCATATAAACGGTGGTAATTATTCTACGTAGTATGTTACAGGCTTATAAGAACAGAGATGTTAAGGTTATGCAACTGTGAGTTGTTCCTACCAACATGGTATGTTTCTAATACTCTTTAATCCTGTTATGTGATAAAATATCAAGAACCTTTTCTTCGGACCTAATAATTTCCACCTTTGGGTTTCTAATCCCAACCATACGTTCGGCTGCAGAAGTTGTAAAGAATCCGGTGCTTTCCGATTGTGATTAGACCCTTGGACCCCAGGGACCCTCAACGGTACTCGATGGCACCTTTCTCTACCACATATGCACACATGTGCCTCCGCGTGTGTGCGTGAGGTAGTCTATTGTTACCTTCAGTTCAGACACCGCCAGCATCAAAAACACACTTGGGTGAGATGAAAAAAAAACCAAACGGTGATCAATTTTCAAGAGGCCACCTTTTCTTCCCTTTTCTATCCGATTGCCATTCCTCCCGTAGCGGTGCCGAGAGTCTTCTCAAGAGTCTTATTTATCACAACGGATACGTTTACACTCATACGCCACTATTCTCTTAGCCTCCGCAAAGCCAAGACGTTCCCCTAAATCTTTTAAATGGTTTAAAGCGAAATTGGGAAAATGTACCGAGTAGGAAACAGGAATTGCGTACATATTATCATTCACTGAGGTTCCTGTTTTTGTACTCTATTTCGCCATTTTCCACCGCTTTTAATTCGAGCGGAAATTCAACAGGCAGAAAGAATATCGAAACACGGTCTGCTGGTGGAAAATATGTTGCAAGTTAATTATGGTACGCGCTACCCTTAATACACAGTCGGCCAAAACGAAGGAGACAAACCCGGAGGTCGATTAGTGTTTCGGTCACCCGGTTGGAAAACCTAATTTTGAAATCTCAACATACGCGTACACAAAAAAAAGGAATAGGGGCTTTTTAGTTTTCCTTTTTCGGAATTTTTATTTTGCAACAATCAGTTCCGAAGGGGGGACCAGGTACAGGTTCGTCCCGATAGAGCAGCAAGGAGAAAAAAAAACAGAAGGAATATGCAAGGATCAGGACATTTGTTTCCGACTATTTCCTATCGCGATACGCTTCATTTAGCTTTAATGTGTTTCCAAGAAAAGGCCAAAACGACAGACACGGGGTGATTTTTTTCATTCGCTGCGTTCACAGCGAGCGTACTAAAACAGTTTTATTGGCCACTTGCGATCGTACTTAAGCGTGCCTGATCGCGCTTACCGCCACACACTGCAGCAACAAACCCAAGAGTGGTTTTGTTTTAATTAATTTTTTAATCAAACAAATTGATTTCACTTCTCGGTGTGTGCGATCGAGCGTGGAGAATTGAAATTCCTTCGAAATCGGATTCGCTCCCTAAACGATAGCAGAATATTGATTCTCGTTCAGTCCCGCTTTAATCCATCCTTGTGCCAGCGTTGATGGTAACGACGAGTACGGCAACAGCGACGAACGGCTGCACTCAGCGCGCACTGTACGTCAAACGGCATAAATTAAAATCACTTAACGCGCGCGCATACTAAAACGTCGCCTGTGGTACTGGTTTTTAAGAAGCGATATAAACAACTTAACGGTTGATTGATAAATGATTGTGAGTACTTTTTTTCGCCCCTCCCGTTCTCACACGGCGACTGAGTGACGCCAGTTGCGCAACAACGCCCGGAAGACTAATGCAAAGTGTCCTGCGTATGTTCGATCAATCCAAAACCACCCACCATTATTTTGTGCACCGGCAACTGGCCAAGGGCACCAAACATATTAATGGGATAAAATAAAAAAGGATGGATGCAGGAGCAACGAAACGAACCGTTTTGCGACACTAAAGGCGAAGGACAATCACTGCACAATGAAGACAAATTGATGCGACAGTCGGACCATACTACTTGCGCACCGTTGCAGTGGCTTCAACTATCCGCCGCCGTTATGTGCACAGTAATGGGTGCACATTAATTGATATACATTTAAGAAAACAATTGTACTGAGCAGGGAGTTTCCAGTCGCTTCCAGGGCACTGTGTGCTGCTGCTTCTATGTGTGTGACCTAATTTGCCCGGTCTTTAGTCATCACCGGCTGCACATCCGTAAAGGTCATCAACGAATTCGTGTATCTTAAGCACCCCGAAAAGTACAAAAGAAGGGTGGGTAGATAGGGGTGGTTGTATTCCAGCAACCATAAACTGCCATCAATTAATTGCACTTTTGTGCAGCAGAGTGAGTCTGAAAGTTCTCACTCCAAGGGTATGGCATCTTCCATCATCAAGTGATGGTGCACCCAAAGAAGCGGAACTCTTTCTTCATTAAAGTGTTGCGGGCTTGCCTTTTGCTACCAGAAACTATAAGGGATAGCATTAAATTATAAAGGCTTTTGTTCACATGTACGACCGAAAGGATAAAGTGCACCGAAAGACAACATCCTTGAGAAAAGTACCAAAAAGCAGGGTTTTCCTTAATCATTTTAAAACAACTGTACTGAGATGCTTTTAAATCCAAACCTTGTGTCGGTATAACCAACAAGTGTTTATTTATACACTTTTTCTACAAATTGCGCTTTGTCGTACAATAATTTAAATTGTAATACGTACACCCCTGTAAGGTAGAGAATTTCTTAAGCACCCTATACCGATGCACACATATCCCTGATAAGGGTGCCCCAAAAGCCAACCACTCTCAAGAATGTGTTGCCGAGTAACATCAACAACAACCACCAGCCTTTAGAAATAGCCTTTCCAATATTAGTCGACTACACTAAACCCCTGTCACAAAAGGAGCTTCCGTGCTTGGCCTGGAACCAGTACAACAAGTAGCACACCGGACAGATACGAACGGCCCGAAAACCTCTTTCTCGGTCGACTTTAGAATTGTTCTGCTGCCGGTTGCCCGAGTCGATGTAAAGCACAGGATTAAGACTCTCCCATCCAAACACCCGAAGGAATGGTAGGATGACACTGAGGAAAAGGTAAAATACCGTCCATATGGGGACGTCCATCCAGCAAAACCCCTGGCGCTTTTGTTGACGTACATGCCACATCGCAACCCTTCCCATGACCATGGGGTTGAATACACCCCGACGCACACGCACAAAATCTCCATTTTGCGATAAACATTTAATTAAAATTAATAATAAATAATCTATTCATCTTTTCATTCGGCCGCTTCGCATGCTTGCTGCTGTCTGGCTGCCTTTATGGCTTATGGTTGGTGTTTAGCGTGGATCGTAGAGCTTCTGGCATGCCGCGCGTTACCCCGTGCTCCGTTTGGTAGGGAGCGAGTAATGAACGCAGGCGTTAAACCAAGTCGTCGTCGCGTAGGCGAGATTGGTGGACGGCTGGTCGCCGTAGCGGTAGTATGATGTCTAGCTCTTCCTACTGGTATGCTGGCGTGAAAAAGGGGTGCGTAGCTCCCGGACAAACCCAAAGGGGGTGAGGATGGGTAGGGGTTAAGATAAGACGAAGTAATTGAGCCTACAACACAACACCAAAACCAGCTGCTAAGGGATGGAGAGTTTTGCACCCAACAAGGGGTGTTTTTGCGCACCCGGACGTAAAGTGACTGGCGAGAGATAGATTGCGAATGTAAATTGAATAGATGTGTATGTGTCTGTCAACATTAGCTAAAAGCATTGTGCGATGCACAAGTAAACACACACACACACATACACATAGACACGCATGGATAAGGACGGAACCCTTAATGGAACATCGGGCAACCGAACCGACCTTCCGGAGTACCGGACCTGTTTTCCAACTACCGGTTATACATACCGGTCGCTCAGCAACGGCGTACACAGCGTCATGTATCCTGCATCCAGCGAGTGAATACATGGAAATAAGGTGCGAAGCTGGACGGAGGAGCGTTCTATCTCCCCGTATCCGGAGGAGAGTGACAGCGGCGAATAATGAGCCCAGAGCACACGAAAGCGATCAAGATTAACCACTACCGGGTTACTACCGGGTATTGGGGACGCGTTGTGCTGCACACAAAGCGGACGTTTAAGCATACAAACACACGCATACTGTGCGGGGGGGAAGCTCACACCAACTGCACCGACGAACAACCAATCTATCATCTTTCATTTAAATTTTTAACGACCCGCGCACAACTCCCGAGAAATTGATCGGGCACGCGATCAGTACGGCCAGATATGTGTTGGGGTGGACTCTCGCTGGGGACTCCATCAGCGAACGGGGTGACACTTTGTTTGTTTGCCAGAATCTCCCACCCTACCCTGTCCACTTCTGGATCTCGTTTGGATGATCGGAGCAATTGTCCAACCTCCGGATAGAATTCTGGTCCCCCCCCCCACACCCTCCCACATTGGAATGTTCGAGACGTCAACCATCATCATCGTTGGAGTCGTTGTGTTGTGCGCGGGAGTTTCGTTTGGAGTTTGACGAAACGCGAGCGCTTTCGAGCATCGATCTCCATCGAGCCAATTCAGTAGCCATTGTTATGCAAAGCAGCAAAGACTCAAAACGCACCAAAAAGAAAGAATAAGAAAATACACACACACACACACAGATCTTGTTCGAAGAATCGTTGGACATTACGGTTGCTCTCAGCCTTATTGTTGTTTGAAAGCATAAGCGAGGAACCTTATCTACTATGCCCAATCGTACCCATGGTTCTCCTCACGCTCGTCTTCACATTACCCCCGGTAAGAGCTCCAAAGAAAAACGGAAAGGAAGCGCAACATAACGGGAAAAATACGGGAAGCGACAAACAAAGCTCAGCAAAGCGAGCATACGGTCGAGATAAGAGTGAGGAGACACTCCAGGACAGTGGGAAGGAACGGGCGAGAGTAACATTTCTGGAAGTAGCATTAAACTGTACAGATCGAAGCAAACGACATGACAACGATGCGGATCGATTGCCATTGTTACCGTTCTCCGTGTACTGTCATTTCGTTCCTTTCCGAATGATTTTTCTTCATCAAAGCGGCGCCCCCGTAAGCAAAAATGACAATCGCACATTCCCTACTCGTTCCCGCCCTGGAAGCATCGTCATCTGGTTCCATCCTAAATTAGCACCTTCACCGAAATGGAATGGCGCTTCCTTGCAAACTCCTCCACCTAGATACTTCCACCAACTGTCTCCTTCCAATATCCTCCCCCCCGCCCCTCCTTCTTCAATTTTCTTTCATTTTGTCCTCATTACAACAAATCACGCAGTGTCGAAATCGGTTCTACCATTAAAAGCGAAAAATCGAACCTTTTTCAAAGCCACCCTCAGTAACGGCAGAAAGGAACGACAACAAATACCCATTCTCCGTTCTCCTCATCCCCACCGGCAGTAATGCTGATGATGGTGGGTGTGCATTGATGATTGAAAGAACATCCGGAAAATGGCACTTCGGGAGAAAGACGTGCGCCAATAATGTCGCCCTACGTTGATGGAGGAGAAAAAAATAGCTCCTAAAATCAAAGCTGTGTGTGGGAGGTACACAGTACGTTGCATAAAAAGTGTACTGCCATTTTCAAATGAGCAAGTGAGGTTTTCTACTAGAAAATTTTAAAGTTAATAATACCGAACAAAAACGTATTTAATAATCGTGCAATCAACACACGTATTATGTGAAATTAAAAAAAAAACAATAATGTTCCAATTTTTTGATACTCACTGTTTGAGATTATTTGTTCCTGCGTAGGAAGATAAATTGAAATACATGAAAGAATTCAACGGTTTACAAATTTTCACCCAGCATAAGGAAATGTAGTGACGAAAAAAAAACAAGACCTCCGAAATTTCAACCATGATGCACCACCATACCATGCTATCACAAGACGAAGAAAAACAGCTCTAAGGTGCTCTTTTATTTTGCTGCTTTGTGCGATTTTTATCTATTGGGCCGCATCCCGGGCCGGCGTTTTTGTCTGCTTGTGTTTCCTTTCTTGTACCGGCAGCCAAATTGTGGAAGAAGCGTTGTTTTGTTCTGGGACAGCAACATAAAAAAATAAAAAAAAAA
>KI422611.1:41450-65322 GCA_000473375.1 Anopheles culicifacies | reverse complement strand
ACTCTGAACTCGCTCTTTGATGTATCACGACTCTTGTGTTTATTCCATGTTAAGAAGCTTATTCGTTGCAGTACTTAAGTACTGCACTCAAAAACTTGATTTTCCACTTGATTTGTATTCGGAAGTATTGACTTCAACATCGTGTCTTGCATCAGCAGATTCTTTTCTTACGGACAAATCCACAACACATTGCCTTTGCTGCCATTGCTTTTCTGTTTTATGTAAGGTCTAGCAGAATTTAACTGTCTGAGCGGATTGGCGCTGTGCGCTCAAGTTACCTCACCTGTTGTGTGTAATGGAATGTCATCGAAACTGATCACTCATCATCAACAAAAAACGAATCCTCCAAATATTCCATTGTAGACATTTATAGGTTGGGAACATTGACTATAGCACATTTGAGAAATGACATCAATTGAGCGCTCACAGATGCCTCAAATAGTAATTAACAACGCCCATGAGTTTCATTTGTATGAGCGAAATTAAAATTTGTAAAATATTGGGCAATCCTTTTTGCATTTTAAATACATAGATTTGGGTTTAATTTGAGCACTTAGTACTGAAAAGAATATATAAAGAAACAGAAGAAGCTACAAAACAAAACCATCTGGTCAAAGCATGATTCTTCATCTTTCCGCTGTTCGGCTGGACGGATATGATGTCTATAATTGTTTGGTTAACAGAACCCACAACTAAATCATTAACCGTAGATGAAATAATTTTAGTATTTATATGTAACACTTAATATTATTAAAAATAAAATTATATTGCACTTGACTTGCTGTTCAGCTTCTTCTTCTTCTCTGGCTCTACAACCTCGAGAGGTCTTGGCCTGCCATTTCTGGCTTCCGTGACTTAAATGTACCCGCAACAGGATAGTCAGTCCTGCGTACGGGGGAACGGCCCGAATGGGATTCGAACCTCGGTCCTGTCCGTTCGAAGACCGACGCCTCAGTCTCCTCGGCCACCGAACCGCTCCTTGCTGTTCAGCTATAAACTGTTAATGTCCGTATGTACATGTGATCGAGGCGATAGCGGCACCAGCATTCACACGACGGACTGGGAATCGCCCTACGTAGGACTGACTATTATGTTGTAAGTAAATTACCTTGAATAACTTTAAATAAAAAATAAAAACGCTAAGTAAATCATAAAAAGTCTAAAGTGTATGTAGAATATTGATTGTTTATGAAACATCCACAATAGATGTTAAATAACATCTAGAAGCAACGAAACTATAACAAAAAATATCTGCATAGTTAACTATCAATGAACGAAGGAAACAGCAAAAAAAACCAATGCCTACTCGAATTGCCTATAAACAACTCGAACTCGAGAAAACCAGCGAACAGCGTTCACGATACACAATCGCAGTTTTGCCACATGTATGCGGAGTGGAGTTGATAATAAAATATAATTTTCTCTACAAACAACCCCTTCCCGTCGTCGGGCCACTTCTTCTGCAGCAAAAAGAAGAGTCCCATCCCTGCCGCTGCTTTGTGCTATAAAACTCACTAGTCACCATTTCACTCCTACTTGCAGCGCGTAAAGAAATGACTGATTGTTGGGCAAACAGTAACTTCCACGCTCTTTCGAGGTTCATCACGAGGCCAAAATGTGTGTGCATGTTTGCTTACGGTATGAACAAAACACAAAAAATACATGTTTACTCTACAAACTAAACACACGACCGCACACGCAAGGGTGTGTAAACATTCCACACGATAGTGGGGACATGTTTGTTCGACGTTTTGTCGACAGACGGAGTTTACTTTAGATGTTCCATGGTGCACAATAGTGTTAGTACTGGAAACCCGAACCACAGTTGTACTTTAGCACTCTCCGGTTTTCTTTTACAGTGAATGCGTGTTACCAATAATTATGCAAACGTTAATAATAATCACCCACGGCGAGGGATTCGTTGCTGGTTGCAGTGCTTTAAGAAATAAAGTTTGCAACATTTTTGAAGCATTTGTTTAAACAACTTGAACCCACCGTAAGGAAACGTTTGGCTCCATCGCCAATTGATACAATGGCGTGCACATTAAGCTCGCCCTTCCGTGCCAGTTCTTAAGTTTGTAAACTTAAGTAAACTATTTGCTTTACTAGTTCGACCTCTCTCTCCCGGCAGCCTCGTTTCGAAACCAACCATATTATTGTCAACCATCAAACCATCATCGGTTGGTCCACACAGTTCTGCCGGTCATTTGTTTGCCTACACATGTTTACTCAACCGTTTTCCGAGTGTGGTGTACTCAAGGGGCAAATCAAACATTCTTCATCGGCACGGTCAAAGATAACAACGTTCCCAATGCTGTAACGCGGTAATGATATTTGTGCGAGAGTTAGTGTTCCTCTCGGTTGATGGCGCGAATATCAACGCAAATAAACCGCAAAACGAGTTTCTTCGTGTTAGTAAAACTAGCACTAATCATAATCCTTATCCAATGATAACCTAAAGGTGTACCATAGTTTCACTGAATGGCTTAAAGAAGTTCATGTTTCACTGAATGGCTTATGCAGATATGTTAAATATTTGTTTATGTTCGCATCATATTTTACCTCAGTTAGATGCATCTCTTGCTGTCTCCCTTTCATCCTCCTATCTATCTTTTACCATTCACTTGAACTATACTTTATTGATAAACAATAGTAGGACGCAACGACCTGCCTGTACTCCTCAATCTTCTTCGCACGTTGATGGACCCCGCACGATAAGATCAGACAACCGCGCATAAGGATGTGCTGTGTTCGGCCCGGTGAGGTGTTCGACCAGACAGGTCGGAAATAGTACTTGAGTTTTCATTCTGAAAATCAGTGTTACGCATCGTAGTAACACTTGTTCACGCTTGTTGGCCTAATCATGACACCATCGAACGCCCACTAGAGTAGTCAGCGGGAGCCATTACACTGTATTACCACATCCCACTTGCGAACCACCCTGATGTCTTTAATTGCTCGTGTTTAATTAATGATTGTAACGTGACCATCCTTCTGCCAGTTTGACGGTACATGCGGTGTCGGTTATGCGCGTATGTAAGACAGCAAACCCAACCTCCTATTGCATCGCACCCATCTACGCGATCCGTCTCCCCTCGTACGGTAACGGGCGTGAAACATAGGGTACACTTAGAAGAACAGTGATGAGCACTGGTGTAAAACGAAGTTGTACCGATAACCGGTACATACAGCGCAACCGGGGAACCGACCAACAACAAAAAGCCTACTACACACTACCATGCAGCAGACGCCGGCTTACGTACCCAGACAGTATACTGTCGGAGAATTTTGGCAAGAAAACTGATCGTTGATTAGATCGATGTTAAAGCGTTGTTAGAGATCGTAAAGCAATACGACGTACCACCATGGTGGCCAAACACTTGCATAAAAACAGCAGAGTTAAACGAGTGATGTATACGTGAAACTAAAACTCCTTCAGTAACTTACGTTTAGCTACATAAGTGCATGTTCATGCGACGGTCACATATCAAATGCTTTAAAATGATTAAAAATTAGACAATGATTCAAAATTGAATACGCCAGTTAACAAATTTTATTTAAAGCTTTCTGATCAGTTTTCATTTCAATTTACTTTCATCTCGACAAAATCCGCCCAAACACTAGATATGCAAATGTCTTACATACGAACTTAAAATCCGATTGGTTTGTAAAACGTGTCAGACTACGTTTATTTTACCAAGAAGCTGGATAGTAAGTCTTTGCTAAAGGAGGACGATTCGGGTAAATTTCGGTACCAGCTTTGTCATGTGAAAGACCACACTATCCCAATACGCTATTATCAAATTTCACGTTAAACATAATCAAAACAAAAATAAAAACCGTACAGCTGGAATAGAGCAAAATATGACAGATAATTATGTTAAGTCGTAAAAAATCAAATAACTGAGACCAAAGTAAGACTAAATATAAAACCGTAGAGAGAAACATTTGATGATTCGAATGCAGCCATTGGATTACTTACAGGATCACTTTTAAGATAGACTTGTAGGATCACGGGGATGCATATTACGGAGAAGAGTCTAAAAACGACAATTCAAAGAAGAACTAGATTACCGGTGTCATAGGGTATGATCCCCATTACAAAAAGTGGCCGGCTTTTCATACGTTAAGTAAATCCAAGCCTAGTCACTTTGAAAGGAGGAAATCGAATCAATTGATCGATTACATAGACGCCTGGAGACAATGCTTGTGAAACACCTCTGTGCCTAGTCTATACGAACATCACTAACAGACAATCTCGAGCTTAATAGTGTTGTAATAAGGCATAAGAGTGCCTACTGCCTACATTCTACACACTAAGTTCACGCACAAGAGACGCACATGTCGAGCGAAATATGCTAAAAGAGCAATCAAAATTAACCAAAAAGTTAAGATGCTTGTAAGTTATTCATCAGTAGATCCTTCACATTTCCTATAACAGATCGAGCTACTATCAGGTTTCGAGCATTTGATACGCATTTACACCGGCTATGTCGACAGCTACAAAGTTCGAAACTCGCCAGAAAAAGCTTGTGTAGGATTTACTATTGTTCTTTCGACAGGCGACGTGGAACGCTATAGGGCCACTTTTATTCTCTACTCCCTACGTGACTTTTAAAGTCGTCTCCTCTTCATCATTGTTAAGATCCATATCCAACGATTCAATATATTCCTTGGCCTGTAAGTCACTCAACATGCACAGTGTTCTATTTCGGCAGCAATCCATGAAATAGATTAGATAGATGAAGTAGATTTCCAATAGTCTTCCCATTTTGGATACCCAAGTTCCTGCCGGATGTACCCGTTTTTCATTTTACCCCTGTACGCGTGGTATAACGGCATCCAGTGTGATTTACGCAGACGTCAGTAACAAAAAAAAGTTCATGTTCTATAATCGCGTGACCAATGCTTGACTGCGTACGGCACTATCTGCAATGATCGCCGTCACCAGCTCGTATTGTTGCATGAATGGAATGCCAGGAGCCATAGGTCGCTAAAATTAGAATAGAGAAAGTATTGGAATAGTTTACACAATGGTAATTTTATTATCATATTTCATTACATGTTTCGTAAAGCCAGTTAGTATAATAGGTCTATAGCAGTAGTTGGTCTACTTAAATTCAATATTTTGTTTTTAATTGGTTATACATGACAATCCAAAAAACGGATTTAGGCTATCAGTTTACAGTAAACAGTCTTTATCGTCTTTTGGTCAAGCCGGTCTTATAATGGCTTATTGATACCACACCCTTCGCGTTCTGTTCACTTTACGCGGGAAAGTTTGAGTCTCTTTTTATTTTATCATAAAGAGTTGAAAGATCCTTTAAGGAACAATTTAGTTCATATATTTTTATTGCTTTTAATTTTGTTTAATTTTCCCAAGTTTCCGGACGATAGTGTTGCTTCGATCAACATGCAGCAGTAGCATAATGGAGAGATACCTTCGTTGGCTCATGTAGCTTGTTATGTACACTTTGTTTAGTGGCACTACAGAGCTTGTAACTCAATAACGCCACACGTTCCATTATAATCAAATCAACACATTTGGGGGCACATGTGGGAAGAATTTTGGTATCAGGTAAATCAAGCATTGAACAGGACCTCTAAATGTTGTTTTGTTACACTTTGGTGTAAGTGTGTTGCTAAATAAGTATTTTCGCCAACGAATAATACTCTCTAGCGAATTAAGAAGTTATGTCCAAAATGATACCGTATAAGTTACAGGAGCTACGTACAGTTGCAAAATAATGCAACTCCTGAAATAAATAATGCAACTATAAAGAAATACCCAAAGTAAAGCAACTGTGAGCAACTACACTCCAGCGCGGCTTGAGAACCAGGCAGCCAAGTTGAATCAGATTTTGTTCGGAAGAGAGGCCAAGTGGGAAATCTTGTATGAATTATGCAAAACTTGAAACCCTCTTAAGGCCACTTTGCTAACACGCTCGACTTTCCCTCTGCTTCTATTTCACCAAAACCCTCGTCAGGTATAAACCAGGTAAACGGAAGCGAAAAAAAAGTGTGCTAAAATAATGTTGTCCCTCAACCGTAAACAGCTATTAGTCTGGTACATTCTAAAACTCGGGCAGTGCTCGGCTTGCAAGAGTGTGCGTGCAATGTTTTCCTTCCGTGGTGTGGCAGTATGCGTTTGGTCTATGGCTCTGCATGATGGTGTTCGTCTGCAGCGTACGCTCACGCACACACTCGTGTGGCCCGATCCACAACGGCACAATAATGGCGGGCAAACGGCCAACCGGAGTGTGCGAGTTGTGTCGCTGGTATTACCCACATGCAGTTTACGTGCCGGCTGTTCGATTTACACCGTACTGCAAGAAATAACTATCTCATAGCCGGTAGTAACGATTCCGCACTGTACACCCCGACAGAAGTTCTCGAACTTAGTGAATACTTTCAATTTTTTGGCCATTTTCTTCAACATAACTTGATCTGAGCCAGGGCCCTTATGGTTGTTCGGCGAAGGAAATGATGGGTTGCTAGTTGAGATCTGTTTTTGAAACGAAAAAAACCCAGCAGCTTCAGCAGTCCTCTTCTGCAAATGGGAACCATTTTCAATTCCTGGTGGTCGCGGTGGGCGGAAGGAAGTAAGAAGAAAAGGCATACGAGAGCAAAGATGCAGGAAGGAGGTCGGAGGTGTGTATGTGCATGCTGGCCATAAAAAAAGCTCAACATTGCTGCTTCCTTGGCATCTCCTCCCGGTTGCTTCTTTTTCTACCACTTTACCGAATAACTGCCCCCTGCCAGAGCGGGGTAAGGGACCTAAACCAAACCCAAACCCCAAGCTGCCGCTATCGAGAGACCAACACGACCAACGATAATAGCAGCAGCAACAGCACACCAACAGCAGCAGCCAGCAAAACAGAGCGAAGCAAAGAAAAAAAAGGAACACGTTGGCGACGAAGCGATGGTGATGACGATCTTCCAACCGTTCCAAGAACCCCGCTCAACGTTCGTCCTTGCTCGTAAACCTCTCTCTTTGTGTGCTTCTTTTTTGTTGCTTTTTGCCCCCTGCTCCCTGCTCCTCTGCTCTACCGCTTACGGACATAGCATTGCATCCGTTATTCTCGCTCGATCTCTCTTTCTCTCTCTCTCTCTTTCACTCGTTCTCTAACCTCATCCGTGCGCTTTTCGCTGTAGTTGCTTGTTCGACTTGTGTATGTCAGAAGAAAGGTAGGCGCTGGAAGGAGACGCTAGGAGTAGGACCGGCGAGGTGGCAGCGGCAGAAGCAGCAGACACAAACAGCAAGCAGACACACACAGAAAGGGAAGAAGCCGGAGCACTCCCGCCGCTCTACACGCCATAATACGTTCAGCTGAATGCTGGCTGCCGATTGGTCGTGACGGCACTGTACCAAAACACCGACTCCACGTGGAGTCGAGTCGGGTCGGTTTTTCGGTCGGTCGCTGTGGTACGCGCTATAGCTCGGTTGAACTGAAAAATGTTTACCTCACGGTTCTTGCTAACGCACCCTACTCTTCCTGCCATTCATTTACCCCTCACCCATTCCTCCGTTGCGCTATAACCAAAACCGAACAAGGGGAAGCCACAGGAAACCCAAACCCGAACCGATTCCACTGACACGGCCATCGTTGTCGACTGTCGGAGTTTGAGCACTACCCGTCCATGCCTTACCTGCCACCTGCCTTCCTGTTTCCTACCCTCTCCCGACACACAATCATTTCACACAACGGCCCTTTGCTAAGAGACTTTGCTACGCTCCTCTTGCCCTCTTCCACGCCTCACTACTTGTGGACTCGCTTCCTTTCGCTCCTTCCTATATAGCATAAAAACCGTTTCTACGCTTCGTGTGTTCTCCTGCTTCTTTTTGCTGCTGTTGCTGCTTGAAGCAATCGACAAACGACATCCCATTTGGGGTAGTCGACGTTCTCGAACTCAAAATCGGTTTGTCGCGTTTTTTTTCTCTTTGCTTCACTCTACCGTCATTTCGTTACGTTTCTCCGATGCATCGTTTCGATCTGCACGGAGAAAACAGGTATTGAAATCGGCCGGCTGTGTGAACAAGCCAAAAGCGGGTATTATGGGAATTTTGAAGCGCAACGAAGCCAAACTGAAACCGACGGCAGGAACTCGTGCCTAACTCTCCGCATCCCAACCCACCCGTTTCGTTGCGGCCTGCTGCAACTTCCAATTTTCTCGTCCGTTTTTTGTCTTTTTTTTGTTGAGAATAACTGATTCGTTTTCACTATTCCGTCCATTGCCACGTCACGGAAACGCTGCCCGTACGGGCTCTCCCTTTACTAAATTTCCTCGCACACACCCACGCGCGTCATGTTGCCATCGATTCCGTTCGCCCCGGTTCCCTTAGGTCCCTGATGATTGGCGTTGTCTCTCCTGCCATCCGCCTGCCTCTGCTGTCACTGTACATGTGCATTGGCGCACATTGTCCCCCTCCCTCCCGCACTCGCCATTGCTCTCCAAACAATCCAACCGCCGGCAACCCTCCCCCACGTCCAAAAACACTTCCAATCGACGATTTCTTTCGCGCGATCCTTCGTTCATCGGCATCGCAATTCGCCTGACACTAGCTGCGAGAGACGGTAGTGCCGATAAAGTGCGGTTGAGAGAGGTCGTCGGCGCCGTCGTTCGTCGTTCTGCACAACATTCTGGCTTCCTTCTAGCTAGTGCCATAAGTCCCGAATGGAAAAAAAATCATCCTACATCGTACTGCGTGTGTGAGAACCACTATCACTCTTTCTGTCTCTCTCTCTCCTTTTGTGGCTCTTTACGTTACCTCTTCGCGTTAAATTTGCGTCTCTTGCACAAACAGTTTTGCACACAATTTTGTTTTTTTTTCTTTTGCTCTTCTGCATCTCATTTTTGTGCTACTGCCACTGACTAGCCCCGTCCGTTTCATAAACCCGAAAGAAATTAAACCCGAGCGACGAAAAAACATGATTCACATAAATATACAATCCGCTCCGTATGTATGCATGGTACGGCAGCAGCAGCAGCTCCTAGAATCGCATTCCCACTTCCTGCTACTTGTACCCTACCATGACCCATTCTGAATTCCACCGAACCGATTAATGTTTCGCAAAACGAAATGGTAGCGAAAACAGGCGCGCAAAAATAAGAAACAAAAAACACATACACATTACCACCAACGGTGGCTTAAACTCTTCCAACCACCCATTACCGGACCACCTTACACACAGGTGTGTGTTTGTGTACGCAAGCGTGTGTACGTTGGCACATTTTCTTTGTTTGAAACGCGCAACGCCTTTTCTAATTGTGATCCGCCAACATGCTCGTTTCTCTTCTGCCCATGGCTCCTTCCGACCATGGGAAATAAGACGTTAGGTAAAGAAAAGATTGATTGGTGTGAAACATCCATAAAGTATATGCTAATAGATGGCTCAAAGAACGGATGGCAGCAACGGTTAATATGGATTTGTATTTGCATGTAAGGAAAGCGTTGAACATTAAATAAAACTCATCATCGTAGTACACATTCTACAGTGTGTGAGAACGCCAACCCTCCAGTGATCATTATCGGTCAATTACGATCATTGTGTAGTAAGTCATTTCGATTACTTGGACAACGGAAGGGGGATCAATTTTATCATTTTGACAGTTATGACGGTTTTGTGTGGCCCAGTATTTCTTCATGTGCAGTTTATGAATATGAAAGGATCCTTTTCTACATTCCCTTTCCATGCATAACAAATTTCCGTAACCCAATGTGTTTTGTTAAGCTTTCGTTTTTTGTTGTTTTTTTTTCTCCACGCGGTCTATTCGCACGTACACACTTATAACGATCGCTTCCCAGAAGACACTGCCCGGTTGGATCGTTCTGATGAGAGGTTTATCCACCGCAGGCGCAACTAACGCGCTCTTGATTTCATCGTCCCCGTCGACACCTTCTGTCCGTGGCCCTCGTGGCGTGTGTTTTTGTGTTCTTTCTTCCCCCGGACGGTAACATGTTCACGTGTTTTGTCGTTTAATCGGCCTTCGCACTCGGTTCCCCTTGCTGAATCGTTCGCTTGCTGGCGTGAAGTACGCAGAGAGTGCCTTAACGATTCCACGATTCTCTTCCCCTGCGCTGTTTTAATGATTCTAATAATAAATTATGGCTTACCTCGCGTCTTGCTTCCCTCTAAAGTCGATGATGATGGCCGTATATACTCATCATGTTGCTATGATGCCATGATGCCAGGGCACGGAAGGTAATGGTCGGGGGTAGCATTTTTCCCATGTCTTCCTTTGGTCCGGAGGAAGGATTCGGGTGGATCGAATCCGTATAATATTAGATGGGTATTTAAGTGTTATCTTGAAATAATTTACACTTATGCTCTTTGCGAGATTGCGTACAAGCCGCAGCAGCAGCAACAACAACTCAAGGAATTAGGGATGCGAAAGGCTAGTTGGGTGAAGCAGTTCGGTTTATTTTTCACGAGCGAATATGGCATCGAAAATTTTGCTACTGGTGTGTGTATATACGCGTGCTGTTTTGCTTGCGATATTTCTCAATTGATTGCTGGTTGAATAGATTGCTGGAGAACTGCTGCTGCTAAGTTATGCACAGGAATCTGTGTATGGTATTTTAGTGTCACTGTTATTATTGCTGTACCCTGTTTTTTTTCCTTTTCCACAATGTGAACACTATTGTGTACCCAATGGAACGCTTTGCATGTAAGCAGAATAAATAGTGTAGAAATGTGATGAAAACTTCACGAAACGAAGAGAAGTGTAATGAAAAATATAAGGAAACATTAAAATTGATTAGTTATGGATAAGTTCGAATAGCTTACGGAAGTAGAACGGTTCGTACAAACTGTGTACGATTCAAGTAAGAGTAACAGTAACGGTTCTAATCCATGTATGTTACAAATGAAGGAATCACACACGAAAAGGAAGTGTTTTATAACTAGGCTAAATATTATACGACTGGAACAATGGTGGCACACATTATTCACACACACAATATTGATGGGTATTTCGATTTCCTATCATAATTTTCCCTAACATTCGAAAGTCAGCCTTAAGGTTTCAAGGTCAGTTAGAAAAAACGAAAGTCTAAAGATTTACACGGCAGGGCAGTGTAACGAATTTCATCAGGAACGTGCTGCTTTACCCGGGACTGACCGTCCTGTTGTCGGTTTATTAAAGACACGGATGCAAGAAATAGCAGACCAAATCGTATTGAAGTTGTACCATAGACCATAACCACTACACTAAATTATTTCTGCCACTCATTTAGGGGGGATTCTGAATGAGGCGTTTGGTTTTGCCTATTCTAACTGTAATTTTATGGAGTGGCAGGTTCTCTATACGAAAAGTTCACATTTAACGCAGGCTAAGACATTTTTACCGGTACAAACGGGAACTGCGAATCTCAACAAGCCCGCGGGAAGTTATCCGGTATAATATTTTATGATTTATCAAAAAACACGTGATGAAATTTCACGTCAGCAACCCTGGCATGAGGATTCAGGGATAATAATGTCACTATAATAATGTACACTATTTTACAGCAAAATAACACTAATTTACAGACGAGTTAACTGTAAGCCAACACAACTTATCTGGTCGATTTTCGTGTGGACTACAGTCAAAAGAGAAGGTGGGTTGTGTAGCTGGCGGAAGCTCAAGTTCATATTTATGGCCCCTAATTTACCACGTGTAGTTGGCCATAATGGCAACTAAATGACATGGGGCACGTTAATCGTACGATGTGTGTGCGGGAAGGCAGAAGCAGAGAGGAGGAAAACCGCGGGTCGCGGCAAAACCACTCTGCTCCGCAAGGCTCTTGCTGTGAAAAGCGAGTAATTGATTAATTATGTAATGTTCAACCATAAAGCACAGCACTGTAGGTGAGAGACAGCATAGCAGCACCTATCAGGTGCTGTTACGAGTTCCCAGCGGATTTCCAGAAGAGGTGCAGGTTCTCAATGCGGTCAGTCGGTTGGTAATTGGAAATTAATTAACGCAACTGTGATAGCGAAGATGGCTTTCGGTGTCTTACCAGCGTTAGCTTTCGTGCTAATCTGTAAGCTATTTGACGGCTGTTTTTTTCATTGACTGGTGCCTGTGATATGTTTCTATTTCATGTACTTCGTAGAAGTGATTCGGATAGCACTGGCCGTAAAATAAAATCTTATTAAATATCGTTAGATGTTCGAAAAGCTCGGTCTTCGAGACCGAAAAAAATGACATTGTGAATAAAAATGGCAAGCAAAATGATTGCAGATCAAAAATCTCGATAGAAGTTCGAAAATAACACGTTGCGTCTAACGTAAAGCTCGCAACATTTAGAGCGCAACCACCACCGAACCCAAGCTGGTGAAAAGGAAGTCGATAATAATGATGATGATGATGATGAATCGTAAAAAAGGAGAGCCTTTAGGTTATTTCGGATGATCGCGAGCAGCCTGTCGAGGTGGCGCCACGTAGTGAAAATACGGGCGGTGCAAAACATCAATTGATTGGTGGTTTGGTGTGCAGCAAAAATTGAGCCTTCATGCGTCCTGGCACGGCGGACACAGATCGGTATAAGTAATATCGTAAACGACTCGAAGATAGTTGGTGGTTTGCAAATTGCCGAAAGGGGACGGATGCTCTTGCTGTAACAGTTAAAACCAATTCCTGCTTAAGGCACCCTTGCACTAATAGTTCTGGGAGCCAAACACTTTTTTTTCTTAAGCCTGAGTTTTAATATGTGCCAAGTTTTTAATTTTTGTTTATTGCTCTTGTTTATGTGAAAGCTATAGATTGAAACGCGCAGTGTGAACAGAACAATCAGCCGCATTTGACGCATAAAAATAAAACTACCACGCGTTAAAATGATCATTCAAGCAAGTCAATTTTGTATGCGTTTTCTAACTATTCTTGCGAGCTGATTGTCCTACTTATAGTTTACGTGTTTAAACCAGGACCATAGCAATTGGTACATCGTATTGCCCTTCATCTAAGCTACCCTCCCTACCGATTTTTCAAGCCACCATACGAACTCACACTTCTTGAGTGTATTGTCAGCAGCATCGAGGGATTTGAGCAATGCCATGGGGAATTATTAAAAAAACCCTTGATTTGGATACATTACAGGATTGGTTGATGTTATGGGGACCAAATTTCAATGGTTTGAGGGTGCCAATTAATAACAAAGTAATGAGAAAATTTTCAAAAAAGCCCCGTATTCTACCAAAACGCGGAATGGAAGGGATGCGAATCAAGTGCATTGTAATATAAATGCTTAATTTTATGCATGAGTATGAACAGATATGTGCACCTTTAAATCCTTTCTTTTGTGAAACATCCGTTTTAACAGTAGACGGCGGTATACTGACATCAAAAATTAGCTCGGAATCAAAGCAAATGTTCGTCTAGCCATTAATGAAAACGATTGCTTGATAAGTATGAGCTGCTACCCACAGTTCCTTGTAGACGTCGAATAATAGGTCATAAATCGTTCTGAAACGTGCGATGGATCCATAATCAATCATTTGATTCCGATTGTCACGTACGGTTTATAACTCTTGACTGTTACCATCAACCTCCTGTTCGCTTCCACTGGGTAGTCAAAACCTAATGGCAATTTTCAAACCACCAACACCAATGTATACCGCTTAAAAGATAAAATTATTGTTGTGATTACAGGCTTAAACAAGAAGGATGGAATCGATCTTTTTGGCGAGTAACACCTTACATTACTGTACCCATCGGTAAAATTTTGGACTATGCATAAGAAACTTTAGTTAGATAAAAGTAAAGAAAAATTAACTTACATATCTTTGAAATATGTGAGATAGAGTAGCGTATCAACGCTACCTCTAACAAATACTAAAATCTAATCATATTCGATTTCTTTCAACTAAAATTTAGCTTAAATTTACATGATAAAATATCGCTTTGTATCAGCATTTCATACGGAGATTGCTGGAATCAAGAGTAATAGTACGTTTAACTTGTCCCTGATATTTTAAATACAGTCCATCAGTTTGCCTTCGTATGTTAGAAGGAGTCAGTGCACCGTAATACCGGCTCTCCGCATTGTTGACATGCTGCTCTCGAACCGTACATTTTTAATTACTATATCAGCTGGATTCCTTGCTTCCGCTTGGTATGCGGTCTTTTGCTTTGTGAGCTATTAACTCACAACCTTTTCGTCCCGTTTGTCACGTCACTCCAGACATCATCATAACACTCGTAAATGTGTTCAAATCACAGAGAGATGCGTTTTAGTATCGCCGATAGAAGGGTAAAGAAATTATAATATATATTGCCAAAGCTTGATTTCACTTAAAATCATTCGTTGATTTTTTTTAGAATAAAAATTAAATATTCGTCCAATTGAATCATGCTTTGCATTTTTCAAAAGGCTTGTGTGTCGTTATTAGAATATTAGAAATATTTCTTTTAGACTAGACTAGAATGCTATGAATATTTGATACATCATAGCATTCGGGACATGGGAATGGTAATCGAATGTGATGTAAAGCCGGATTAAAATGAAAGGGGCTCCATAAATGTATTCGTAACTGCACAGTTCGACAGGCATACATACAAATAAAGGGAAGGATTATAGTAGAAGTTTAAGAATGCAAGTGGTATATAAGATATTTTATGCAACTTAATCAACATTAGTCGCTAAATCCCAGAAAAATCGCTGAATAGAATGTGTTTGAAGTTGACTCGAAGAAATGAATGTGCTAGTGTAAACGTTCTGTGCATGGCGTATCGTACATATCGTATACGTATACTCGCCATCACAACTACATTGCTGGACGGCCGTTGAGTCGGAAGCGTACACATACAGACGTTTATTTGGTTGCTTGCCGTGGTCGAGGCTGGAGGCGTTGTTCAAGATCTCGCGAGTTTTGTGAAGCGTTAGGGCATCGTATCTTCTTGCGTTGGCAATTTTGTCGCAAATCCGCGACGATTAAAGGGTAGGTTAAATGTGTAGTTTTGTGTGTCTAAATTACCTCAAGTAAATGATTTAGCGACTGTGTGGATCATGTAATACGTAGTGTTCCAACTCCAAGCGGCTTACAACAAAATGGTTTGGTGTGCGATAACGCGAAATGCATACGTTGAATAAGCAATGGTGACGAAAAAAGAGTATAGAAGGATAAGTGTCTTCATGGAAACAAAAAAGTTGGAATTGAGTGTTGTTTAGTTATTGTGAATTGTTTACAGAGGTTAATATAAAATAGTGGTGGCGATAGTTTGTGATCATCGATACGTTGAATCGATACGACGGTGATATTGTGAGGCTTGCTTATATTAACACACCAACGTAAGTCAAAACCAGGCTCGTAGGATAAGCCGGGCATAACAGGCATTTTTTTTGAGCATGCACAACGAGATCTTCTGTGTACCAAAATGTAATTCGAGGCGGTATTGTTGTGTTTTAGGGAAGAAACATAGCTAATAGTTATTTGATATGCAGCAGTTCGAGAGAAGATTGGGAGGAATTATGAGTGTGTTCCTCGTATTCCTGTGTCACAGTAAAAGTGTACTATGCGTGTATGCACGTGTGAGTGAGTGTGTGTGTGTATGTCTGGCTTGAAGTCCGGTACACAGAAATGTGTAGATCCAAGTAACCGTAGATGGAAGTAATGGGCTAGAGAGACCTTTTTACGGGTCGCCCGATAATTAATTGCCCTGTATCAATTTAGTTTATCGTGGTGTGATGGTGCTGAGAAGATAGTGCAGAGCATAACCGGCCCTGGCGACTTGTTCATTCGAACAGGGCGGCCGGCGAATCGAATAATCCTGACGAGTAATCGTGAGATAACGGCTCGATGTACAACAAAAAAAGGAAAAACAAATATGGTTGTGCCTATGCGAGCACGTGTGAAATAGCCACTATTCCACGAATCGTATTATTATGTACGGCAAATGTTGAAAAAAAGTGTGATAGTGTTGGGTGCGAGTGAGAGCCAAATAAGGGTTACTTCGTAGGAAGAAGGTGACGCCCGATAACTATAAATTCCCGCTCTTTTTCCAGTGCTTTTTATCACGATGAACGCGAGTGGAAAGTGAAATTGGTTGATAATTGAATTTGGCATCATCGTCGACAAGAAAATTTGATTCCCTTTTATCCGGTCATGCTGTGTGGATGGATGTGTGTGCGTGAGTGTGTACAACTGTATACGAGAGCTGCCGCTTATTTCCGTATAAATTGTTGGTGCCTTAGAGTTTGATTGCGTCTCAGTCGAGTAGTGCAAGAAAGAAAAGCAAGTAAGAGGAGGCATGGTAAAACGGAATCCGACACAAATTCGATTAGCCCGGTGTGTGGTTGTTTTCCGAATGCGTACGCGGAAAGATCTGCAGGGATGTAAGAGTGGTGGTGTGCTGCTGTTTTGGTTTAGCGTGGTTACAGTTATGACACTGGGCAAAGGATGTGCCGAATTATCGTTCGTGGAATTATTATTATGCAGAATGAATTGCTCGCTGTGTACGCGTGTGTGTGGCATTGGGCTATAGTGTATTTATATTTCAGCAACCGAAAGTTACTCGCTCTGCTTGCACATAATGCAATGCAGGCGGACGTTCAAAACTAAACCAAACATATGTATTTGCTAGTTCATTCGTTGGTTCAAGTGAACCAAGTGATACCAGTCCTCTAGCAACTTTTTCGATGATTTCTTTACCGATTTCCTTTTTTTTTTGTTTCATTTTAGTGTAGTGAACCAAAACGTATAACATAGTGTTTCAAGAAGTGAAAAGTGTCCGTGAAGTTGGATGTAAAAGTGTGGTGCTGAATCAAACCCCTGCACCGTGAAGTGCTCGGTATTTTCTTAAAACGAAGGTTTTAGCTGAAATCGTACAGGATATTCTTAACACAACAGCCACGTTGCCACCGGAGATGTATCCGAATTCAGGCATTAACGCGGCAGCGGTCGCGGCCCGCCATCCGGTAAGTGATCTTCGTAAACTTATTTTTGTTTTTAGTTATGTTATTTTAGTGATATTATGATTCGGATGTGTTGCACTATTGCACCTAGATTATCGTTGTAATCGTGTTATGCTTGAAAATGTGTTTTTCGTGTATGTTTATGCGCTGGCTTTATCAGACCAGAGATAGAGATTGCATCGCCGATTTTCATACGACTGAAACGGGGATCGTATCGGATCGGAACAGATCGTTCCTTCATAGTTGAGGACTGACTATCCAACTACGTCTGATTATCGGAACAAGAAAAAGAAGATATTCAGTCTTATTTGATTTGTGAAATAGACATGTGAACATTCAGTAATTTTTTAAAATAAAAATTATTGCATATTGGCTAGGTAGAGGAAAGAATGGCGGTGCCGTTCTTCATAAGGCCAGGATCGGGAATACAATCCAATTGGGACAGTAGCCTCGTACGCAAGACTGATTATCCTGTTACGGGTAAATTAAAGCCACGGAATCTAGAAATGGAAGATCTTTCGAGGTTGTAGAGCCATAAAATAAGTTGTTTATTGCATCCAACCGTGCTGTGAGTTCTTAAAGCAAACGTTTGGATCTCCAAAAATATCGATACATAATACTGTGCTATTGTGTCTATTGTGTTTGTGTTTTGTTAATAGTACTAAACAAAAAACGCTTAAAATGTTGGGTAGTTTTTGCGTAGCAGCGTTAAGATGTTAGCAAGCTTTCGCCTAAAAAATGTGTTATATTTGGAATAAAATAAAAATTATAAATTTTGTAAAACACTTGAAGGTTTACCTTCAACTACAGCTTAGTTCTGGCTCGTAAAATACTTTCATTTGAAAAAGAAGTACAAACTATGTCAAGATTTCCAATTAGTAACAGTTTTATTACACAGAGCTGTGACGGTTCCCTTTCAAAGCACTGAAAAATCTCTCAAATCATCACCGCGTACTAATACTTTTGTAATGTGATTAATTCTACATCTAAAAAAGCAAACAAAAAGAAAAGGAAAGGAAATGTAAAGCAATGCCTCAAAGGGCAGGACGTGCACACTTTATACAGGGCACCTTCCTGTCGGGACTTAATTAACCTCTTCTAATTCGATCTTTAAACTATTTCATCCTATCCACTCTGGTATGTTCCCTCTTCGTAAACCGACCCAGCATTAGATTGGCGTTATGTTTTTTCTCCCTTCTTTCTCACCATCGTCAAAATTTTGAAGTAGACTTAAGCGTAGGAAGAAAAACACCCGCATCGAATGAGGGTGGGCTTAGGCCTCGCGGTTATATGGGATACGGTTTGTACCATTGGATGTTGGTACATGTACGGGAAAAGAAAGAACCCATAGAAAAAGGGCTAGGGGTTGTATGAGATAAATAATGGGAATTTGTGTGCGTAAAAGGTGTTCGAGGTGTGTATGTGTGTGTGTGTGAAGAAGAAGGGAAGAGAAGATTGTGAGGAATAGTTTGTAAAGGGGAAAAAGCTATTGCGACTAGTTGAAGAATGGTCTCGAAGCGGAAGAGAAGATGGCATGTGGTTGTATTTAATTAACGGTGCCGATTAGCGCATGGCGAGCAAATGCGCCGTCACGCCGTATTAGTTTTTTGTGGCCGTTGTATTCCCCATTGCCAACATAATCTCTTTTTGTTTCCTATGCATCATTATTTGATTTGTTACAAAGTGTGGGTCGGTGTTGGAGTACGCTGTTGCTTATTTCGCTAATGGCACCTCACATACATTTTCAGTCAAAAAATAATATCCAACTCGATGAGAAATACATTTGAATTCTTTACATTTTTATGTTTCTTGCTTTGTATTGGATTGTGTTTGAGTGTAACAACATTATCAAACAAGTTACACTTAAACGCACGATTCAAAATAAGCAGTACATTCGTTAGGAGGTTTTTATTGAACATCGACGCCTATTGTTTAAATGCTCACAGCCTTTGTGCGTAAAAAAATCCACCGGAGAAAGATTGATTTTATTCCAGGTTGCGATAGCATGCCAGTGGGATGTTTAGAAAGCATACAGGAACAAACGTTCAGATTGCGGTATGTATGGCTAGGTCCCTCTCCATAAATGCCCCCGATCGACGATGAAAAACGCCTGGCTGTTTTGCTTCCGTTTGCTCTTCTTGTATTACTCTTCTTGAATTTTCCTACGTATTTCCGCCCGACTTCCTGTGCTACTGTTGGTGTTGGTTTGAGCTGCTTTTCGCTGTTAAGCTAACAAAACGCAAATGTTGCATTACTTCCTGGCTGGTGAGCGATGATCGATATAGGCCGAGTGTGATTGCCAACGGGCAAGTGAGAGCGAAAGGAATAATGGTGAAATTTGTAAATAGATTCAACTCACGTGAGATAGCAGCATAAAACTAAATAAAAAATCGTACATCAACAAAATTAATTAATAAATTAATTTCTAAGCACACCGAAACTTTTATTCATTGTGATATGCCGCAAAAATACTGTAAACCTTTTATAAATAACTGCCATTGATGTAACATGAACAATCAGTCAATGGCGAAAATGCACAACTATTAAAATGTGAAGCATGTTACCAATGTCCATGATTTCCGAGTTCACTACAAACGGTCAATGAAAATATTAATGTTTATTTGCTAGTTTATTTCATAGGGCTGGACATGTATCTAGAGAAATAGACGACCTTGACATGTAGTTTTGATTAAAAATACATGTGCTCATAAACGTGTCATTAGAAATGAATCATTTTTAACTTCAAGAATACGCTAGCGATTACTTAGCCTTTGTTAATGGATTTGATAACATCTTTATCGTGCCATATAACTGGATGATTTTTCCATTTTTTTGTGATCATTAATTTCTTCACTTTTTTTATTCATTTATATTCTTTTTGTTCAGACCGTGTTGCTCTTATATACAAATAAATTTGTTGTTGTTTAAAATATGCGTGAGTTATTCGATATCTGTAAAACTTCAATTTTTGTTACTTTGTTAGAACTCAAGAGTATAATTATAGTTAAAAGTAATGTAAAGATTGGGATATCTTGTTTGGTCCGTACGTTTCGTTATTTACTCTATTAACAATTTAAGTCCCGTCACGCAACGTTTAGTTGATGAAATGTTTTGTTTGTTCAAGTGTTTTGCTTTTGAAAATAAAATTATGTGTATGTATGTGAGGATCATCATCATCATCATCATCAAGTTCTTCCATGTCACCAATTTATGCTTTTATTATTCTATTGCTTACGATCGGTTGAACTCACATAAGTGTCGAATTATGATATGGTTTAAGTATGAGAAATTACGAAAACCATGTATATTTTATTGATGCAGGTCTGGACTAATGTTACGTTATTGTTAATTGTTTGATGCTAACTGCTTATCAAATCATTAGTTTCCTATAATTTATAGTCAGAGTTCTCTGTACCAAGTGTTTATTGACATGGAAAACAGAATAATTAACTACAAAGGGTGTAAGTTATGTCCTGTTATGAATATCTGGCTACCGAGTTATTTAGGGTAGTATGGCACAAATTTTGTGGACAAAAATATTACAGACATTTTGAATCCAAATTAAAATTGTTCAAATGGAAAATAATTGGTAGTCGCCATCAATCATGTTGCTAAATTTATGTTGCTGAATATAATGAAATGAGTACGTCCGTACTACTTAAAGGAATTTGCATCACGAAGTTAGCCATCCTGGAAGTTTTTTCAGGAGTATTTTTTCATTACCATGTTCATTTAGATGTTCTACACTACCGTATGGTTTTTGCTCTATGTTATGTTTTCGATTATTCAGTCCCTAAATTTGTAATTCTGCTATTCATACGAAGTTTCAAACAGCAATGGTATGTAAGTACTCTGCTGGGTGTACTGTGGATGTTCCTTTAACTTGAACACAGTATGAGCTTAAGGAATGTTTGTGTAGAAGTGCATAAAAAGTGTACAACGGCTAATATTGCGGCGTAAATACACACGACTCATGCGTTTATGTGAAGAATTGTTGATTTATGTTTTGTTTGCCAACGCAATGGTGTATATGTTTGTTAATTGTTTGCTCCGGTTGGAAGGTGGCGTGTGAGTGTGTTGATAGGAAAAACTGTCAATGTTTTGTTTGCCCTGGTGCTTATGGTACATCGCAAGAGGCGTTAAGGTGGAAAAGATTCCTTTAGTTATAGAACATAAAATAATATATTTTTTTTTTGTTCTTGTATCACGGCCTGGCCGTATTAGAAACATAAAATAATATAAATATACACAAAAAAAGAACAATTAAAAACGTATTCCATTTGCCAGCTGCAATAGTTAGTTTTTGCTTCTTCTTCTATGACACTGTATAACTTTGAGAGGTCTTGGTCTGCCATTTCTTGTTTCTGTGTCAGTCCTGCGTACGGGGGAACGGTTCGAATGGAATTCGATTCCCAATCCTGCCGATGGAAGACTAGTGTCGCTATCTCCTCGGCCACTGAGTCGCTTTTGTTTAGTAAAAGCTCCAAAGGTTATTTCTGTCATCTCTGGCTCATTTGATTAGTTTGACTGACCCTTGCCAGCACCAGTTATGTGTATTATGGAACTCTTAAAATTTACATCTCAAATGATGTAATAAATACTACGAAAAGACTTTGAATTTTTTCCAGAGATGCACGGATTGTAGCAGAGTTGGTGTATTATATATTTTGTCAGAGTGAAAAGGGTGTATGGATTAAAAAAAAAAAGAAATAGACAGCTAATCAAGTTTCACTAAGCAAAAACCAGTGACTTGATTTTTGGAACGACCAAAGAAAAGCTATTCACGTATCAAATAAATAAGAACAAAAAGCAGTAAAATACAGAGCTGTAGTATTAACACGCTACTGTTTATCGTGAACCACACGTTTTTCTTGGGTCTTGTGTCATATTTTAATTGCCTGAAGGTTGTTTCGCATAAAAAAAACTGGGTAGAAACCTCAATATTTAGTTCGACATACGATAAGAGTGGAACAGCAAAACACAAGCGTATTTCTCGAGGGTATTCAGGTCGTGGGGTGATAAATCGATTTTGAATGAAGACCGTATTAATTTCGGAAGGGTGGAACATCGAGAAAACATACGAATAAACATAGATTTTAAGGGGATGATTTCGTTTGACCCGAGAGGTGTTTTGCTCTTTCTAGTGTACTCACTCCCCTATTGTGAGTGTGGGGTTGATATTTAGTTATCGCATTGCGTGTGCGTTTGTGTTTCTGTCCAGACGGGAACCCTTCGTTTCGTTCTAAATACCGGAACGGGCTTTGGACACGGAGGGTGGTGCCGTTTCACAGATAATAATTTCCGGATTAATCTGAACGTCTGGTTAGCGTCGTCAACATTAGTCCTCCGTTTCCAATGTTCCGTTTTCGTCGATACATTCGGTTGCACTAAACATTGGAATGAGAAAAATGTAATCAAATGATAGGAATTCTGAATGCGTTTTGTACGTGTAATTCTTCAACTTTGTTTTTTTACTTATTTTTTGCGGAGTTAGAAGCATGTGACCTTTTGTAGTTGGAAGTAAAAGAGAGCAACGTTCAGTTTGGGTATATTAGTGTTTTTTATGGTATCATTTTTTAAATATATTAATCACTTAATCTAGCAAAAAGTCCTGGCTGTTCTTCATGAATAAAAAAAAATAAAAATAAAATAAACCAGTTGATCATGCGTTCTCATATTCATATACGGCCCGAATGGGATTCGAACCTCAATCTTGTCCGTTCGAAGACCGGCGCCGCTATCTCCTCGGCCACCGAGCCGCTCCAAGGCAAATCATCATCCATAAATCGCAACGTATTTATGAAATTAAAGCATAGTTTCGAAGGTGAAAATCTGTAAATTGTGCATGTTATTTATTACTTGATACGATATTTCGAGTTCCTCTTTGAGTCCTTATCCATTTCAAATTCCAGTATCATTTCATATAAAATGTTGATGATGGTAATAATGCTTTTAATGTTGGTTTCCGCGCGCAACCTTATTAATGAACAATAACTTCTTAGTCCCACATGTTCCTTTTCTGCGTAAACTAGGGCGTATTTTGTTATTTTGCTTTATTCGTTTTGGAGAGAATTTTTTTTTTTAATGGATGATGATAAGATCACGTGATAAGAACGTGTCCTTGGTTATATACAAGGGTGAATTAACGAAGGGTTCAAAACATTTAAAATGTCTAGTGTGACGCTCCAGCAATGGAGGGGAACATAATTCATTGTTCGAATGCACAGGCACGAAATACACACATGGATTGGATGGTAGGTAGGTTACCAACTGGAGGATGGGTTTAAATTTGTTTAGCCTTAAATTGGGACCAGCCACGGTTTCCAGTAAGTTTATGTTTTCACTGGAGGTGACTTTGAATTGGGGTGGAAAAGTAATTTCCTTTTTCTCCGCCTAACCGGTTGTGTAGCTCAGTCAGACGACAAACCAACTTGAGGTGATTGTTGACGACGAGGTGATGGAATACATGTGGTGTGACTAGTGTGGAAATTGAAAAACGTTTAACTAGGACAAAGAACAGGATTGAAAGATAGAGATAGGGGATTAAGAGAGAAAACTATGCGAATAAAGAGAAGTAGAAGGGATCGAAAGAAACAAAAAACGAATACAGAAAAATGAGGGGGCGAAAGGGAGATTAAAAAAAGCGAAGGATAAAGATGTAGAGAGAAAGGAGAGAGGGAAAGGAGTGAGGGAAAGGAGAAAGAGAAAGGAGTGAGGAAGAAAGCAAAGAGGGAGAACTAATAATTAAAGGATAGTGAGAAAGGAGTGAGTGAGTAGGGAGTGAGTGAGTAAGGAGTGAGAGAGAAAGGAATGAGTGAGAAAGGTGTGGGGGAACGGGGAGGGGAAAAGAGAGGGGGAAAGAGATTGTGAAAGGAGAAAGGGACACAGACGAGAGGGAGAATTAATAATTAAAGGATAGTGAGAAAGGAGTGAGAGAGAAAGGAATGAGTGAGAAAAAAGTGAGTGAGAAAGGAG
>KI422611.1:0-40687 GCA_000473375.1 Anopheles culicifacies | reverse complement strand
AAAGGAGAGAGTGAGAAAGGAGAGAGTGAGAAAGGAGAGAGTGAGAAAGGAGAGAGTGAGAAAGGAGAGAGTGAGAAAGGAGAGAGTGAGAAAGGAGAGAGGGAGAAAGACAAAATGGAGAAAGGAGCGAGTGAGAGAGGAGAGAGAAAGAAAGAAGAGAGAAATAGGCATAAGAAAGAAATAGGAATGAGAGAGTTATAGGAAGGAGAGCTAAATAAGGAGAGAGAAAGGTAGAAAGAAAGAGTTAAAATGAAGGAGGAAAATAAAAAGAATGAGAGAGAAAGAAATAGGGAGAGATAAATAGAGAAAGAAAAAGTGAGTGACAGCATTTTTATCATCCCCCATCTGCGTTGGACGGTTCGGTGGCCGAGGAGAATGCGGCGTCGGTCCTCGAACGATTCTCATTTGGGCCGTTCCCCCGTACGCAGGATTGACTATCCTGTTACGGGTACATTCAAGTCACGAAAGCCAGAAATGGCAGGCCTAGACCTCTCAAGGTTGAGAACCAAAGGAGAAATGCGTTGGAACAGTACACTAAAAGCGTGTTATCTTTGTTTTTGAAAATGGGGTCTATGATACTGCTTTAGAAAGCTTAAATCTTAAGACGGTATATCTGTCAAACAATAGGGCAAATATTGATCGGTGATTTAAAACCGGGTTGCATCATGTTGAAAGATTTTTTTTGATCTGCTAGAAATTTTTGATCTGCTGTTTCGGTAAAAGGCTGATTTCGATGAATATTCTTGACGATTTCGATAAAAATATTAAGCTAAACTTTGTTTTTCTTTTCAGTCCCAACAAAATTATCATTTCAACAAACGTTCAGTAAATATTTATTGGGTTAATAAAATCTGTGAAATATAACTTGACCTGCGACGAAGCTGCTAGACAGATGTATTGTTTTGACATTCTAATTCTAATAAGAATTTGGCTTTCCAGTTCGTATGGAAAGATAGCCGCGGATAAACCGCCAAACGTCTAAACGCATATGGAAAATCTATTGGAAGGTATCATAGACCCAAATAACAAAAATGCCTCAATCGGGCGATAGTTGTTCAACCTTTGCACATGTGTGATGGTGCTAAGATAAAACTGACAAAAATATTAATGTAATTTCGAGCGCCATCCAGCGTCAGGGCAAAAAACTATTATTTCATCTGTTGAAATGATTTATTGATTTATTTATACAAATTTTATGATTTTTATGATAGCTTTGTGTAATAATTGTTTTGAAAGCGGATTAATTACGTGAGAGTTATTGTACCCACGTGTGAATAACTTTAGATACATAAAATTACTTTAAAATAATATTATGCTCTCTAATAATGATGTAATCTTCCTTTTTCCTTTGCAGGGCCCTCCGCAATCCGCACAGCCATTTAAATTTACCATTACTGAAAACTGTGATAGGATAAAAGAAGAGTTTAATTTTCTTCAAGCACAGTATCATAAGTAAGTAATTGGTACAACTATACTACAATTTTGGTGTTGTACAGTCTTTCACATCGTTTTCTCTTTCAGTCTCAAAATGGAATGTGAGAAACTGGCACAAGATAAAACGGAAATGCAGCGACATTATGTCATGGTAAGTATTCATCATACGTTCTTACAGTTAGTGACATGGTGCGGGATTAGTCTACATTTAATAAAAATTTTAGGTAACACTTTATTTATAATTTTTAAATCCATTAACTTCCAAAACCGTTAAAATTTAAATTTAAGAATAACATAAAATTATTGTAATTAGTTCACAGTTTAAGAGAACGATTGAATTTCTAAGTAAATGATGTTTGGAATTAGCGTAACAACATGTGATCAAGTTCTTTTTGACCATGAAGTATTGTTTAAAAAAATCTTTATCCTTATCTCACTTCACGATGTCTTGTTTATTAGTTAAGATAATCAGTATATCACTTATACATATTAAATTAATTTCATTTCCAAATTTATTTATTTTTTCAGTACTACGAAATGTCATATGGTCTCAACGTTGAAATGCACAAACAGGTAATTTGATATTAAAATCAGTATGTAACATAGCTTGTGGGTGCATACACCAATTTAAGGGCCAGATAAAAAGCAAGTACAAATCTCAATGCGAATCGCCACTTGTTAGCACTAATATTGAACAACGGAAGTTCATCTAGTTTGTACAGCAAGTTCATATTGTACCAAAAATTAGAATTAACATTTTGAAGAATGATAAGAATTTTAAATTCATTATGAAATTCATTCATTAAGATAAGATTTGTTATTTTGCTAATCATAAATTCTGTTACCCAAAAACATATTACGTTGCGTACGAGTTCCAATCATAATCTCGTGTGATATCGATATGTATACCTTACTAATTGAGTTATGTTCCAAGTGACGGAATTAGTCCTTCTGCTTTGTGTCCATATGAGGAATCACCCTTCCGCACCTGCACTTGATAACTGTACAGTAATTATTTATAAGCTCTTACTTAGTGTTTTTAAATCATGTTGTGATGTGTTCAATCCTCATCATGTTAATGTTGTTGTTGTTGTTTGATAAAATGTTTTGTAAGAAGAGGTATAATATAAACGTAGTTTAGTCTTACACGTTGAAAAGTTAATACAAATACTTTTAAGTTCAACAAATATTGCAAAATTGTTGAGATCAGAAATGTTTTGAACTGATTTTTACCGGAAATTTTGAATTTAAAATACGATTAAAATGTATTGATAACACTAGAAGCATCATTACACTTTCTGTTAAAATGGTGCCTTTCATCCAAACTCAAGTTAATAAGGCTCTACGGATTTGCCTAAGAAATCTGTAGAGTGAAAACAAAATATTTTGCCAATCAAGGACTGACCTAATCGAGAAGATTATATTTTGCAAGGCCATTAATAGCGGAGTGGTATCGAATAGAAAGATTAAAATGCAAATAAAAAATGTATGTCATTTTGAAATTTTCTCGGCGGATGATAAAATTTGAGACTATAATAATAATTGCAAAAAAAAAAAAACATTCGCTAGTCTTAAATTACTATGAGGAAAGTAGAATGTAAAATTCAGCTTTGTCGGAATATGGTTGTATAAGGTTGGCTATAGAATCTTTAATTCATCGATTACGATTCATCGAATGCTTCGTTGATTCGATAACTGAGTACGGAAAATTCTGTATTCCAGACAATAAGCCACACTACCCCTCGATACTACTTTTGCTTCGAATTCTAACTCAATGGATAGGAGCAAACCTAAACCTAAACCATCCCAACCAAACGTAAGCTCGAAGTTCGTATGCGGCTTTCGTTCTGCTTTATTCTCTGTGATGGTGCTTGCCCGGATCAAAACCTGTCCTCAAAAATGGTGCTATTATCCTGACTTCCGAAGCAATCCGTTATACTTTACCTCGGACAAATGCCACAGGGGATGGAGGAATTGCATGAAATGAATGTACACTGGATGGTTTGGATGTTGGTTAAAGCGTTCTGTGTATGCGCTACAGCCGCAACAATCCCGTTTCTCGTTGCTGCTTCTCTGTCATACGGGAAGGTGGTTTTCCTCTGTGGTCATATTTGTATCCTATATGATGCGGTCACCCGAACCGCAGCGTTGCGGTGGCTCTACATAGTTACTCTAACCTGCCCTCCGCACATCTGCTCTCAAAATGCACGTTGGGAAATCTATTGGTTCCAACTATTTTATGCTATGTACCACAAACCACAAAAACTCCTTCACTACCTCGTCGTTCCTCCTAGTGGTTTATTTCGTTTTCATTCATAGCCGACGCCTACCCCGTACCTTTGCTTCGTGCAGTCGCTTACCATCGGCGTTTCGCTGTATCGACAAAGGTCTGAAAAACGTAGCAACACCGAATAGAGTTCGGGTGGCATTTCTGTTCTACCCAACGGCATACCAGACGATCCACTGTAATGCTATAAACCCCCTAACAGCGAGAAGGAGTGAAATTTGCAATGGTGAGAGACTGTACTTCTGTGTGTAGAGTTGTTAAATGAAACATTTTCCATTTGTATGTGTGTTCTGGGATGAGAATGTGTAGTGAACGCCAGTAGATAACAGCTAGTGTCAGTGTTCAGTTTCTATTCTTGAAACCACTACAGCGATATCGTCGTTGCGAGCCGTACTTGTGGGGATGTAATTTTCCTCAAACTCGAAAGGAAAATCTCTCCAGGCAAACGAGTATTAGGATAGTGTGGTGTACGTTAAAACTGGCGTACGGATGAAAAAATGGAAAAAAAACCACTTGGTAGACAAGTGGAAAGAGAGTAAACGAGCCCTAGGAGCCACTAGTGCATGCTGTGATGGAACACTGAGCCGTACAGTGATGGAGTGGTAGAGCTTGAAGAGGAGTGATCAACCATCAACCTTCATCTCGTAGATTCATGCGGTCATGCATATTTCGAAGGGGATACTGTGGATAGATAAAGGGTTGTCGAGTAGGAAAGCGCCTGTACTATTCTGGCGTCGTTGTGGTATAAGGTTGTCCTTTAATAGCATATCAGATGGTGCAGCAGTAGAAAGGATGTCGATTGTAGAAAGAGGAAGAGAGGATGTATGACGTGGAAAATACAAGCAATGAAGTCAGTGGCGGTCTTCAAATCCTTTTGTTTGTATGTAGCACAATGTGGGGATGAACTATCCCTATGGCCTCTATTAAGAGGATACCTCTCTGCGAATTTTTTTTTTTGGCAGAGTTAGGAAAGGTGTGAGTGGTTTTATTTTGTCACTTTTAGAAATCGTCGTTTATGTTTAACCCATGAATGTACATACGTTTCTACATCGTGGTGATACTACCCTATGATCGAGTGTTTTTGCTGTGGATCTTCTTCTTCACATGAGTAAAATATATGTTCTCTTTGAACTATTTTGCGATCGTGGATAGGTTGCAGTTATCGAATGATTGGCAAAATATTGTGCAAAACAATGTGACAGTCTGTAATGTTTTGTTCTTGTTGTTTTATTGGTGATGTTACCATCAAGTTTCCTGCGTAGGAACGGCATGGTCGTTATTATCTTTGATATATTTTATGTATTTACATTTATTATCTTCTTCTCTGGCTCTACAGCCTCGAGAGGTCTTGGCCTGCCATTTCTGGCTTCCGTGACTTGAATGTACCTGCAACAGGATAGTCAGTCCTGCGTACGGGGGAACGGCTCGAATGGGATTCGAACCTCGGTCCTGTCCGTTCGAAGACCGGCGCCTCGGTCTCCTCGGCCACCGAACCGCTCCAATTTACATTTATTATACTTTAAAATATTTAAGGAATACGATGTTTAGGAATGCCTGAGGACATGGAACGGACCTGTACCAAAGGAATATGATGCAATATTTCGTCTTCAAGGAGATGAAAACAATGATTTGAAAAAGTAATACTTTAGGTATATAAGTGTTAAATGCTAGGCTGTCAATCATTTCAATGAATATTGAACAAGGCATTGACGATTGACTATCTCTCACTGATGAATGTTTTTCATAACACATATTTGAAGGTTGAGTTAATAAGTTAAGCAAATACTTACCGTTAAAAGTTCCATCTTTGGGAAAGTAGAAGAAAACAAATATTGGTCTTAGACGTAGTGGCTTAGAAGTTACTCCATTATGGTTCATCACCAATGCAAAGGTGATACCTCCAACCATTCGCCTACCACTGCTTTCCATAAATCCATCGAAAATGTATGTAAGGCAAAATGTGACAACGTGAAAGTATAACGGCAAATAGGTCAGATTAACCGCACTATAAATAGTGCAACCATGATTTTTTATTGTTGAAAATAACATTTTGGTATTTGAACACATATTTCTCAACAACGCCCAACTAGTGACTATGGATATATGGAAAATATGGAAGGACTTGCAAAATCACTTATACTATGTAATAATAACTTATCAGTTATAAGAAGCATCTATTTATTAAATGTTTCAATATAAGACTTTGCAATGGTTTCGTTAAACTAAATATTGCTTTAAAATGTGTTTACAGACAGAAATATCCAAAAGGCTTAATGCAATAATTACGCAGATTGTGCCGTTCCTGTCCCAAGAACATCAGCAGCAGGTGTTAACAGCCGTCGAACGAGCGAAGCAAATCACAATGTCGGAACTGAATAGCGTAATAGGGGTAATGTTTATTAGATATTTCGATGGAAAAACGTTTAAATAATATGTCATTTATGTTACGTCCGTAGCAACAACAACGACCTGATTTACCCCGATTACTACAACAGATGCATGCACAACAAATCCCGGGTGCCCATGGTGCTCCTCCAATACCGGTCGGTATGCCTCACCCTAGTCTTGGTCCGGGTGCTCTAGGAGGACCGTTGGCTCTCGGTAGCACACCACCTCAGCATCCGCTAGCAATTCTCAACAAACAGGAATTGCATAGACCAGAAGAATCCAAAAGTAGCAATAGCAACATTATGCCATTGGATGATAGACACGTAAGAAGAATACGGTGTAACATTAAAAAAGGCAAACGTGAATTGACAATATTTTTTCCTTTTTTTCTAATTTGACTATTAGCGAAGTTCAATTTCACCGTCGGATCGCGATAAATACCGACCAAGGACTCCAGAATCAACACACGAGTTGAAAAAGGTTAAAAAAGAGGAAAAGGATATGGGGCATGTAAGTGTGAATGTAGTAAAAGAGCGATTATTTGTTAAGAGAAGCGAAGTAATTGTAAATTGTTTCATACCTTTTATAGTCGGATGGTGAAAAGTCTGATCAAGATTTAGTAGTAGATGACGCCTCGGAGATAAATCCTATGAGTCCAATGCCCAATCAACATCACAATGGTAAATGTGAATTTGTTTTATTTCATTCGTCAATGATTCATTGCTAAGTATACGTATGTTAATCATTAGGCACAGCATCTCCTCGTGAAAATGGTATGATGCAAAAGAAACTGGACGTGCAGGATAGAGATCGTATTGGGACGCATTCGCCACGATCAGGTAAAAATAGTGTTTTGTAAAATATGTGTTGTGTATCTAGCTGAATCTTGTTTCATTTCGTTTGACATGGTTTATCCAAAGGAACGTCCTCCAACGCATCGACTCCTTCGAATAAGAAGCTGGATGACAAACCTACCACGCCAATAGCAAAACCAGCAACTCCTACGAACTCTGTTGCAAGTAACGGTGTACCGAAGGTGGTAAATAAACCACCTGTATTGAATCCCGGTTATCCACCGTACCTTGCAGGTCCATTGAATGGTATGAAATACCTTCTCGCAAGGCGTAAAATGAAGTATAAAGATGAATACTATAACCAAGCGTACATTTCAGGTGCCCCTCACGATCTGCAAGCTGCCGCAGCTGCTGCATACGGTGGTCCCGGTGTGCACAATAATCTGCCACACTCGTTAAATAACTACGCCCGTGCTCCATTGGCATTCGATCCGCATCCCCAGATGCGTGCTCCCCTTGGCCCGATTGGTATTCCTGGAGGAAAACCGTCAGTATCTTTAACAAGAAATTGAAAATGAATAGGAAACCATTCGATTTTTTTTTGTCTAAATGATTTGTTTTTATTTATTCTGCTATTGAATTTCAATGCAGAGCTTATTCATTTCATGTAAATGCTGAAGGACAAATGCAACCAGTGCCATTTCCCCAGGATGCCCTAGTTGGTCCTGGTATTCCTCGCCACGCTCGTCAAATTAGTTCACTGAATCATGGTGAAGTAGTGTGCGCTGTAACGATCTCCAATCCGACAAAATATGTGTACACTGGTGGTAAAGGATGCGTAAAGGCGTGGGATATCTCGCAGCCAGGAAACAAAAGTCCCGTATCTCAGTTAGATTGTTTGGTGAGTGAACGGCAATTTGAGGACAGGATATGCGGGAGCTCGTGCTCTAAAATATGATGTTATGATTAACAAATTGTTTGTATCGGTTTATTATAGCAACGTGACAATTACATTCGTTCGGTGAAACTTTTGCCGGATGGACGAACGCTGATTGTTGGAGGAGAAGCATCGAATCTTTCGATTTGGGATCTAGCAAGTCCAACACCAAGAATAAAAGCCGAATTAACATCAAATGCTCCTGCCTGTTATGCCCTTGCCATTTCGCCTGACTCTAAAGTGTGCTTTTCATGCTGCTCGGATGGTAATATTGCCGTTTGGGATCTTCAAAATCAGACACTGGTTCGACAATTCCAAGGTAAAGTAAATCGGTGCCAAGTGCCAGGTGCTGTAGGCGGCTATGAATTATTTAATATAAATAATAATTATCGTTGATTTGTAGGACACACTGATGGAGCATCATGTATTGATATTAGTGCCGATGGATCAAAGCTTTGGACGGGCGGTTTAGACAATACCGTGCGTTCGTGGGATCTTCGAGAAGGAAGACAGCTACAGCAACACGATTTCAGTTCGCAAATCTTTTCTCTTGGATACTGCCCAACGGGTAAGAAATACCACCAAAAAGAGTGATGCAAGAGAGTCGTTTGAAATGTGTTGAAAAAAAAGTTGAATAATGTAAATGATTGGTTTTACTAGGTGAATGGCTCGCCGTTGGCATGGAAAACTCAAATGTGGAAGTGCTGCACGCTACCAAGCCGGATAAGTATCAGCTACACTTACATGAGAGCTGTGTACTGAGTTTGAAATTTGCAGCATGTGGCAAGTGGTTCGTATCGACTGGCAAAGACAATTTACTAAACGCGTGGAGGACGCCTTACGGAGCCTCAATTTTCCAGGTGAGAATAAAGATTTCATTGGTTAAATTCCGTTTTGATGCTGAAACATATATTTTCTATTGTTTCAGTCGAAGGAATCTTCCTCGGTGCTAAGCTGTGATATATCCGCCGATGACAAATACATAGTTACGGGCTCGGGAGATAAAAAGGCTACTGTTTACGAAGTAATCTATTAAAGTTGGTGAAAAGTAGTGGTATTAGGGAGATCAACAGAAAGATAACAAATCGGCAGAACAAGAATGACGAAAAAAAAGTTAAACCCAAAACTGAAATGAATATTATGGACTATATATAAGTTAGAAAGAGAGAGGGAGAGAGAGAGAGAGAGAGAGAGAGAAGGGGGGAGGGAAAGCGAAAAAGAAAGAGCTAATGACAAGAAGAAAAGTGAAGTATGAACGGAGACTAAAACTCCACAAACTGTACATCAATGAGTAGTTCTGTGCGGTGCATTCTTCTCTCATCGTTTGTCATGTTCCTCTTTGTGTGCTGTGTCGATCTATTTTCCATTTCTTGTTAGGTGATAAAATAACACTTCGCGACTGAATTATGAATCTCACAACTTCAAACAGAGGGATGCCGGAACTGTTGCAATTATGATTGATATTGTAGCAGAAAAAGTAATTTTCTTTCCATTTCGGCACCCTATGCTCTAGAACAGGCAGTTTAGTAATGTACAGGCAGAAGCATACTCCGTTAGGAGTTTTTAGTTTATTTCAATAACGCTAATAATTTTTCAATAATTTTCAATAAATTTCTGTCAATAATAACAGTTACAAATGCTTGGCTGGAATTGACCGACATGATCGACACACATGCGGGATCATCACTGAAGATGAAAAAATAGAGGAAACGAGGGTATTGCTTGACAAACATTGTATAAATATAGTACCTAAATATGTAAGACGACTTATCGTTAGGTCGAGATTCTGGTAAGGGTAAGAGAAAAAGCAACGAATACTGAGGGAGATAGATATCATTAAGTTAATGAATGCTTACGCTTGGTGTGAGAAATGAAATCAGTTTAATAATAAAATTATCTGTACGAATGGTAACTTTGGAATGGCTGTCGTACGAAATGCCTAACAATTAGTGAGAAAGGCTAATTAGTAAAGATGATTATAGCTCGATGTTAAAACGATTCTAGGAGCTTCGGAGGATTATGATGGATTTTGTTCAAATGCATAGTCAAACCGACAATGCGTCAAACTGATCGTGAGTTATTTGAGAATATGTAATTAGTGAATTCAATGCCAAGCAATTCTCTACAAATGTTAGATTGAAAAAACACATGAAAAGATGCCGGGAAAATGGTGAAAGAAGATGATTGTCAACATAACTTTAGACTGATAGTGATCATTAGTCTCATTTTGTTTGTTACGTTAATTATTGAAACCTATAGGTCCTGAACGTGGGCTATAATCATTTTCCAATTTTCCTTCCTTGTGTAGCATAGGGTACGTTATAGTATGGAAAGTACATATATAGGTAGATATCCCTGTCGTGTACAATAGATGGATGCTGCAGTACAGAATATGAAGAACCTCACAAACTAATAGAATGTATGATAAGTGCACAGTGACGCTGTTATGGTTAAGAAAATGTGCAGGTAATGGCTTTTCCGAAAAAAGCTGTTAAATAAAGAAACAAATGACAAAGAAATGAAAAATGAAAGTAATGCATTGGTTTTTTTTAATGCTGTAGTAACAAAATTCCAGACGACTGAATTTTGATCTAGATGGATGAATTGGAGTTTACTTTTCTTTTATATTTTATTGTATTCGTATATTTGTTTTCTTTTAGTGTGGTGTGTTCTATTCGGTCATGCCAGCCATATTATATACAAGACCAATTGATTCCCCGTTGGATATTCAGTTCTCACGATATGGGAATGGGTTCGGATGGAATTTGAACCTCGATCCTGCCGTTTGAAAACCAGCGCTGCTATTGCCTTGGCTACCGGGCCGCACCCTAATTTATCTTACTCTAATGCCTCCTGAAATAACAATTGGAATAAGTACGACACAGATATTTCTCCGATACAGATGAAGGATGTGTAATCAGATCAACATAATGAAAAGAAGTTTATTGCAGTATAAATTCTCATTTTCAGAAAAAAAAACTAATTCAATTCAGAGCATCATATTCTCTTCGATCTGAAAGTTGATTCGTCTGACAGAAACTCAAATCTATTCAGTCGCTGTTGTCGAATTATAAAGCGGCTGAACAATAATATCAAATATTAATACATCAATAATATAAAATTTAGGTATTTCTTTTCCTAAAATTGACCCGCACTAAATAAACTCAATAAATTTATTCGTTATTTCTTCAAAACCAACCTTTTGAATTCGGTTGCCTTTGCAAGTGCGTGATAAATTGATTAGATTTGCATATAAAACAGAATTGAAAAAGGTTATGGATGATTAAAATATACGAGAGGAGCGAAAGTGTATTACCAAAGTTGTTTGATGTAACATGCTTGAACATTTAAACGGGTTGAAGTGTGTTATTTGTTTTAAAGAACAAAAACATCGATTGCAAAATTGTATGAGGCAAATGGTTTGACTGAAGTAAAAAGTTAAGTAAGTTGGCGAGGTTAATGCACGTATTGGTAAATTGATAACATGCTTATAGCTGTGTAGGCATAAGTACCAGCAGAGAGTATTAAAGTATTTTCCCAAGGTTCGAGAGGTTATGGAAGTGGTAGCTAAAATTTTAATTTCTTGGGTTTCTCTTTGCCTGGTGGTGATAGATTACAGCAACTCTGATCTCACCCGATAGCTATGTAGGATTCCATAAGCACAAGTCAAGGAAGCCAGATGTAATTGACAGACCAGGACCTCTCGAGGTTTTAGTACCATAATAGACGAGACAATCAGAATCACTGTAGTGTCCAAATGAGTAATTCATTATTAACAAGTCGAACAAATATGTGTTGTAAACCAAACTTTTTGTAATTTACCTGAAGATTCCACTGAGCAGCAGTGGATGAAAGACTATTTAAAAGGCATGGTATGTTGAGTTATTTATTTTAACAAGATATCTTATAATTATACGAGGCGCGCCGTCATAGTTGCACGATGTACATTAAGTTCCACGTTGCTTGTATTGCAACCGGCGTAAGCGATTGCTGCTCAAACCAGGGCTTTTAGCTGAGAAGTTAGATAAAACAGTACAGTAGAAATAGCGCTGTATACTATATCCGATAACGATTGCTGCTAACGATTTGCTGGAATCGGATGAATGAGGCAACTAAGCGTTCGATTTGTCAGTGTTTAGAGCCGCTAGCTCGTGGTTAAGTTGTTCCACTGGTACTTCCCGCCGGAATACAGCTTTGTAGGCGAAGGCAGTCAGAAAAGCGGCTCCAAGCGGGCCAACCCAGTAGATCCAATGCGCATTGTATACGCCGTTCCACAGAACCGGGCCTAAAGAACGAGCTGGGTTCATACTCGCACCGGTATAAGGTCCCTAAAGTTGGCAATGGAATGTTTGTTTGAAACATCGGCTACGTGTGGTTTGTGGATTATATAGTACATACCGCTGCAACGGCGAGTGCTCCGACAGTGAAACCAAACTTTAAGGCGACCGAATCATGATGCTTTGCGTTGCGAGGATCCCAAACACCACAGCATACTAAAATCAATACCATCGTGGCAACGAATTCGATGCCAACAGCCTGCATGTTCGAGATGGCACTGTTCGGTTGTGTTACACAGAATCCGGCTCCATTTGCTAGAGCAGTGTCGAACACAGTTGCCGGTGTCAGCAACTTGAGAACGCCGTAGCCCATAAACGCACCGATGCATTGAGCTGCAACGTACGCCAAGGCCATCTTTATGATTATATCAAGTAAAGTACATGTTTTAGTGATCCGTTCACAGGACTTGAGATGGAAGTTTGGATAAAGCCGTACATACCTTAGTAGAAACTAGTTCGTAAACCCATGCGGCTGCCGTCACGGCCGGATTGAGATGAGATCCGGATACGCATCCGAAAACTTGCACGATGATCATCACTATTAGACCAAAGTTGATGCATAGCTCGAAATGTGAAGGTGTATGGCCTAGTCCAGAAACGCAGCCCATGCAACCAAGCATCACCAATAACCCGGTGCCAATTAGCTCGGCTAGAAACACCGATATATTGTCGAGGGTGGATTTCTTCATTGTACTGTTCTGCAGTTAAAGAAAAAATGGAATCGGCCAAGCTTTAAGTATATTCGTAACCGTTAAGTATTTGTTAGGATTTTAAAGTGAGACCATATTTCTATGTTTTTGTATCTCAAACTAGGCTAAACTACGCGACAAAAAAAACAACATTATATGATTACCAATGATCTTGATGTTCGACAAGTCTGCCGTACGTTGCTCAAGGGCTGTTTGGTATTATATGGTACCAATGATGTGGGCCAATCTGTGCTGGTCAGAGTTGTCTTCTCTCTTATCAGTAGTAAGTAGTAGCAGATAAAGTGGCAATTAGTAGCAGTACAATCTACTGGTTCTATACCGCTCTGCACTGGTTTATGGCTGGGTTGTAAAAGATCTTTGCAACTGTCTCATCAAATGGTGCTACTTCTACAGTTAGAAGCTACTCGTCGTGTACTGTGTATGATCTCTCTTGAGTACTTCAAAATGATGATCTCAAAAGTCTCTTATGTTTTTTTTTGGTCAGAAATCAAAATAGACAAATTTGAACATTCATAGAATACAATATGAACTGGCAAGTGAAATGTTACACTTAACATACGTTAATTTTCAGTAATCTTATACTTATGCAGGTAACTTGTAGAGTTGGTTCGTTTATTGTAACACACCACAAGTAACTGCAGTCAAGTGGAAATGTTTGTTTAGATAACCGTAAGTTAAACATTACGCGAATCAAGAATCACATGGTATTGAGTGAGGTGGCTTTGCATTTCCAGTGGCGTTATCGTAAAAATGGACCAGCAGCATGTAAGTGGATGTACCAGGGCCTCGAACTTCTGGCGTTCACAGACAAGAAGCGTAGGAAACATCATCCACTGAGTAAAATGCCGTATTGCTTTAAATACTCGGGGGATTGTTTTTCTACCCGGTTTTAACTGGTCCGATGCTGTAGTTATGTGTGCGTTAGATGAAACGTAGTTAAGAATCATGTGCGAGCGAGCGATTAGGCGTTCAACGTCTTCACCGTTACGAACAGCTACTGCTGCACTTGTGTGATGATGTCTTATCTAAACGGTTGTCCCTAAAATGTGACAGAAATCTGATCGGTTTGCGATGCGGTATCAGTTTGTTATCGAAAGATGATAAATTGAACAAGAACAATCCTGGTATAACCTTTGTACAGGCGTTTCTTGTTGTTCTTATTTCAGCGGGCTAAAGTATTCGGTTATTTTTGTGGAAGATTTAGCTCTGAAGATGACGCAACTGTTATCGACGAAAGTGAACGACGTTTTGTTTGTGGATGGTACAATAGAGCTATGAGAGTATGACGTTCGTTTGATATGGCAGCTTGAAGGGTTATCGGAGAACGCTTCACTGGTTCTGCGTTACGACCCCGGAGGTTAGATTCGTATACCAGATGAACATTATCTGTCGTGAAGAGTTGGCGCGCATTCGGAACCGGACCCTGGACTGTTGTATGATTGGGTGATGTGTAGATTATCAGTTCCATATTTAGGATCCTAACTCACCCATCATTAATGACCAATTCAAATCAGTGAGAACTTGATTTCCAGATGCAAACTGTGGAACTAGTTGTTTAGGTTACAATGTTGTAGGCGGTATGCACCCGGCAAAACCACATTCTGTGAATGATCCGTTGTCCCATTAGTAGGAAACATGATAATATTTTAAACGTTGTATAATAAACATACTGAATTGGAAATTCTGCTACTCCGGAATGCAGTTGCTCGATCGGGTAAGAGAGCCTACACCATCGTGAATTGCATTTTCTTCTACACCGAGGGAATTGTTGTTTGTCGATTTGTTTGAACGACCGTGTGTTTAATATTGTCGTCATAATTCTACATATACCAACCTGGTCCAGGGTGTTGGCAATGCATTTACATAAAAAAGTTCTCCTCTGTTGATGATACGGCACCGTTTACGCAAGTTTGACGAGAGGAATTTGTGCAAATTCACTCTTCCCGCCAAATGCTGCACTGCACTTTACAATACGAGACGTTCCGATATGCAACAAAGGTGCAAGCATTGGTGTAACGTTTGTTATTCGGTATTTGGATTGTACCGTCAGTTCTTTTTAAAACAAAAAGTACTTCTGAGCACCGTCGTGTACTTGTAATCCCATGTAATGAGTAGAAATGGATTTGGTCTGGCCGGTTTCTGTAGCTAACGTGCACCTTTCTCAGTGATCTGACCGCGATGATTGTATCTGTGGTGTGTTTGAATTTCATTTGACACCGCAACTAACCAACCTTCCCTGTACTGGGTTGTTCGTTTATTATGTGTTCTTTTTTCGTGTTTTTTAAATACACCTCAATCTCAAACGAGCTAACGTTCTCGAGTCGGATGGTGTTGGTTCACTATCGCGTGGCCTTTTTACCCCTCGGGTCACCGGCGAACAAACATTGTGGCGATGCGAAAATGTAAATAACTGGTATACTGGTGGCAAAATAAAAATCGCTCGTGCGCCCGTGAATCGATCGCATTGTAATTGTGTAAATGCTTTCACTGGTACGATTCGACAATGTCACCATTTAAAATCAAAGTCATTACCAATGGTCGAAGCGTGCTGGCAATACTAATGGCGGGCTGTGTATCGATGTGAGACGGTTGTGCAGTTATTGAACTGTTCAGTTTACGTTATTTGTGAACCAATAAAACAGCTTTTTTTACACCAATTTAATACTGTACACTTTTACGAATTGAAACATCATTTGAAGTAATAACATGGTGTTTTCACAGTAAAAATCCTCAGCAAAACTCACCGTATATGGAGCAAATGGAAACACCGCCACTCGTGGCAGAAACCGAAGGCACTGTTCGTGAAAATACGGTTGTTCGGAGATTAGCTGTGATGCAACTAGGATTCGTCGATGCGCCGACGACTTGCGGCTAGGACTGCTAGCGAGTTCGGTGCTACGAGCAAACTGATAGCCGTCTTCGCACGAAGCCACGGAAAGACCGTTTTGCTGAGGGGAACGTTGCTGATAAGTGGCACTGACACCTTTTGCTGCCATCGATGTCGTCGTCGGTTGCGTTAACGCCATGCTTTCTTAATCTGTCGCGAAGCACGGGAGTACTACAGGTTGGCCGCGTAAGTATTGGTAAGAGCAGGTTTGGTTTCTTCCTTTGGCTCTCGGAATAAGGAGTGTAACTGGGATGCAAGGCTAGCGCACCGCTGACACACATGTGCGACCTCGCAGAGAATTGTGCGTGCGATGTAAGCGTCTGTCGGCCAGGGTGGAGGCCAGCAAACGCATTTACGGTGGGAAGTTGGAGAAGAAGTGGACGGGAAATCGGGAGTTCGACACGATGCTGGAATATTTTTAGAATGTCTAGCTTGGTGAACTTCGGCCAATATACGTACTGCTCATGTATATTATGTTGGTTGTTGTATAAACCATGTGTGGTAGATGGTTTGATTCCAATTATGTTACATCGCTGGTTCATGGATTAACACTATAGCAATACAGAAAATTAAACAAATTTAAAAAGTTGATGCTGAGTTTGCAATTCATTTTTTTTCTTTTCACGCGTTTGGTAAAGGCCAGCATAAGTAAATGGTTAACAATGAATACAAGTGTTGTTGGTTTATTATTTATATTGCAATTTCTTAAAAAAAACAGCAAGGCCGTATTGCTTATAATCAAACGATAAATTTTAATTCTTATTGTTGCTGAGGAATGTTTATGAACGGTAATATTGAGAACGTTTTAAATAGAAAATGCGTTAATAATGATGTGAAGTGCCAAAATTTTTAACAAATCTAAAAACAGTATTTTAAACAGCCTAAGGTATTTGTACTCATGTGTTAAACGTTCACGTGTTAAATTTTCATCTGTTAGAAGATATTCCCATTCATCATCCCAAAAATAGTTTTCTTTTTGTCATCTGGATATAACTAGCATTGAAAATGCTCATTAGTTCGAAATATGATAAAAATAAACTAATAACCTAGAGCGACACTTTCAGTAAATCTCTAAATGAATTCAGAAAATGGTTTTACATTCTTTATGTGTATGTAGTATGTATTGGAGAAAAATATGTTTTGATTACATCGTTGCATGTTTCATAGACAACAAAAACATGCGTTTAAAAGTTTTAAGTAAAATTATTTTCAGAATAATTTAATTGTTTCGCTATTGCATTAAGTTTCTCAATCAAGATATATCAACTAAGGTACAAGTAGTAGATATTTTCTATAATTTATACGTATAGTGGAAGATGACAGGATTTTTAAAAGAAGTAAATATAATCCATATACACTGTAAATTATTTACAACGTGAATTTTGTTCTTTAAAATGCCTTTAACTATTGGGATACGGTCAGATGAAAGATAGTCCAGCCAAAAAGAAGCTAACGCTCAAAGAGAAGGCACTAGATTTTTATTGGATTTGAATGAAAATAAAATCATTTACCGGCTTCTGAAGATAAGAAAAGGAGTAGTTTTTGGAAATCAAGAAGTATTAAACTCTCTAGTGTCATAAAGAAAAGATGAATATAATTTAGCGAATTGATGGGAAAAGCTTTGGTAGTAAGTATAAATTGTCTAGATTTGTTTAACGTGACACGTGGTTGCTGGTGCTGAATAGATGACCAATGTGAGTAATGTGGCTGTACCATTGTGCCATGCAGGTTATTTGTCGAGCGGATTTTTCTCACTTGTCCGAATTTCGAGCAGTTTCGTTCATCTTGAGAATGAATCGAGCAGTTATGGTTTCAAATTCAAAATGCTGAATAGATTTGGTTTCTCGTTAAAAGATCGTTTGTATTTTTGTTGAAGAATGTTTAAATTAATGGTAGGCAAATGTTATTTACGTTCCCATTTACGACAGAGCTGAATATGGCCTTATTGCCGTATATTATTTGGTAAAAATCTTTATCGAATTAATATTATAGCAAATAAACTTTAAATATCCAACAACACACGCTGGCCACGCTTCATGAATTAAAAAAAAAAACCCTTTTAATATCTAGTCAACATATTTATCAGTAAGCTTGACTTTGTTTTGATCCTATATCACGGTGTGACCGTACTAGACTTTATTTATTACGTAGCAGGTTAGTCCGTCCATGCTACGGGGGGACGGTCCGAATGAGATTTAAACCTCGGTCCGTGTTGTGAAGGCCCGGCGCTGATGTTGTATGCATTTGCTTAGATTACGTTGAACGTGGTGTTTATTAAAATATCAGAATACGCGTGATACACGTTATTACATCATCAATAATTTAAATTATTACCAATATGTGAAGCAAACAATCAAGTTTTTTTTGTTTCTATAGATTTCTTTTTATTAAACTTACCGTTACAATCAGACCTTTTCAAATTGCGATTCTTTGTTATGTACAACACAAATGCACACCTGTTCTTTATGAGGAGGAGTTTCTATTTCGCTATCGCCATCTACTTCCCTACGAAAGACATACTTGTACGTTATGGGCATAACGACACCAGCCAATGGTGGTCCTACAAAGTAAATCTGTAAATAGAAAGAAGAAACGACTAAAATAGATTTTGTATTAAAATATGGCAAGCTAAAGGTCTTACCCATATTTTATGGTAACTGTTATTCCATACGCAGGGTGCTAATGTTCGGGCTGGGTTCATACTAGCGCCGGTAGCGGGACCTGCAGCAACCGAGATGGCCGCCACGAGCAACGCAAACTTTAACGGAACCGAATCTTGATGTTTAGCATTTCGTGGGTCCCACACACCACAGCACGCCCATATTAGAATTCCAGTGACGATGAATTCTATTCCCAAGGCTGCCGTTGTCGTCAGTTTGGCATGTGGAGCCGTAACACAGCTACCATGGCCACCAACTAACGCTTGGTCAAAATAAGCCTGAGGTGCAACGCCCATCAGCAATCCGTAACCACATAAAGCGCCAGTAAACTGGGCTACAAAGTAAACTAGAGTCATCTGAAAATGTACAATACATTACCAAAATGAAATTATGCACCTTTCTAATATCACCTCAACTTACCAAACACGAAAGATCACCATAAATGTATGCGGCAATTGAAACCACGGGGTTTATATGAGCGCCCGAAACCACTCCAAATGTGACGATCACCACCATAACCGTAAAGCCAAAAATGATGCCTCGGCTGAAGTTGCTTGTCACGTTGTCGAAACCATCCAGACAGCCCATGCATCCGAGAAACATGAGCGTGCCCGTTCCAAAAAATTCTGCCAGGAACTTGGACAAGACGATAAAGGATGACGTGTTTGTTACTAAAATATAAAAAGAATAACTATGCAATGAATTGAAGATGTAGGATAACCAGTATAATTATTCAGTTTTATCGATTTGAATCATCCCCATGTACCCGAGCCCTTAAGACATTTAAAACTGAAACATCCAATAGGGTTGATACGCTAACTGTTTAGAGATAAAGTGGAAAAAAATTAGGCTTGTGACTTGGACAGATCTTTCAATGTCCATTACATATATGATTTTAACGCGGCCATTACTGAGTGTTGGTGAAACATGAAGCTGATCAATGATAATGTTTTTGCGATCTAGAATTCCGAAACATGCCTTAATTATTTGTAATGCTATAATATTTTAAATAATTTTTTGCCCTTTAAGTAGGAAAATTATTGAAATCATTATCACCATTTTTATCATCGATCGTTACCACCATCATTGAAATTTACTTTCGGGTCAGTATTTGAAGGTGTCAATTAAGCTATCGAAAGAGATATTGTTATCACGGATTAAGAGAAGTGTGTGGCTAATATTGCTTTACTTGCTGTAGTCGTGACCAACGAAACGGTGATACGATTATCAGTCTAGTATAAAACTACGCACAAGTAAGGGAAAGTTTGGCACTTTAGGTTAAAGGGAAAAAGGATATAAATGTGTAAAATAAGTGTAAAATCAAATTTAATGCACTTTTTAGAGAAGCACCTTTTAGAAGTTTTAGTCCCGCACCAGTAATTCCTGTTGTATTGTTCGTCCCAAAATTGCACAAGTATCCCGATCCCGTATTTGCATACCGTCCACAGAACAAATGTAAATTAATGATCATCGGCGTGTTACTCAACTTACCCTGTGTGTACCATGATGTTTGTAATTTCATTGTATTTTGTGTGGTATCGTCAGCCATATGTACACCATTAAAGGATCCTTCGCCGTTGCTAGCGAGCGTCGATGCTGTTGTTATGATAAACCGTTATGCGTCGCCTTGGTCACCACTGCTCACTACATGTGCGGCTTAGATGGAAGATGATTTTAATTACAGTTAAATACATTAAGCTTTTGATTCACACTTTGTTTCGAATGTTGTGTTGTTTTTCGATGAAGCTACTTGACGATGCAGCTTAGCGTCCACTCATACGTTAATCGATACGTGAGTGGAAATATTATGAACGCCACAGGCCGGATGACCGAGTCGGACGAACGTAGCGTACTAACTGGTTTGGCAGCGCATCGTACCAACTGCGTCAACTCAATGATTGAAGCTTATCTTTGCCGATAACAAGGTCAATCAACGAATCCGCTGACAAACGGAGGTAATTTCCGAAGGCTAATTTACCTATCGTAACAGCACACCGTGTCCATTTTGAACGCTTGGGGGCTAGTGAGCTTCATGCCACCCTCCGGGAGGCTTGTTTTATTAGGGCTAACTGTGACGCTTATGATACTATCTAAGAGGCTAAATACTCGTCTGTGGGTTACATTACAACCTCAGGGTACAATTTTAGCAGAATGGAACTCTTGCTTTGCAAGACCATCAGCGCAATTGCATGCAAAACTGGGGGTATCTTCATGGTCTTGCCAAAAGATGTATCGATATATCGAAGCCGTAAGAATGGAACCAACCGTAGGACCGGCAAAATAAATCTACAATAAATCAAAACAACCACGAAGATAAGCGACACTTTGACGATTTGTGGATTAGTTGACCTACCCAAAGACCTTCGTAGGAATGGTTCCAGACAGCAGGAGCTAGGGTGCGGGCCGGATTCATACTAGCCCCGGTGATTGGGCCGCCAGCGATCGAGAGTCCCGCAATCAAGAAGGCAAACTTGATTGGGACGGAATCACTATCCTTCTTATTGCGCGGATCCCATACGCCACAGTTTGTCCACACCAATATGCTTGTGAGCAAGATCTCGACAGCAAGGGCCATTCCAGTAGAAAGACTTGCGTGGGGCACCGTAACGCAATGGCCATCGCCGAGCTCCAGAGCTTGCTGGTAATACTGCCATGGTGTGACTGCCCGTAGTAGACCATAGCCACAAAGTGCTCCAGCGAACTGAGCTCCAATGTACAGTAGCATCAGCTGTAAATGTGCAGGAAAAATGTAGTCTGTTTTCATCGAAACTTGGTATCATGTGAGCTTTACCATACTAACCGGGAATGATAGAGTGCCATAGATGAAGGCCGCAAGTGATACAACCGGATTAATAATCGCACCCGAAGTGGCGCTGAAGGTAATGAATGCCATCATGACGACCATTCCGAAGGTGATTCCACGGCTGACGTTTGTAGTGATGTTGTCGAATCCATCCAAACCAGCCATGCAGCCGCCAAATAGCAACATACCTGTGCCGAGGAATTCGGCCAGGAACAGTGTAAACACTTTCCACAGTTTACTGTGTCGAACTGTGCCAGGATGAATGAGCGCGATCAATGTAATAGATTGTGTAAAAGAAATTATGAAACCTGGCTCCTTCAAGCTATTAAAAATAGCTTTCTATTAATTCAAGTTAGCGCTCCAATGATTAACGATTACATTGTGAATGATTTAAATGTAACGATGTGTACGATAACGGGTGCTTGATATCCCGATATGCAATCAAAAATGCGAGCAGTCGCCGAGTACTGGTAGATTGATAGATGTGCCGAAATAAGCGATAAGTCCAAATGATATACGACAGACCACAATGGTGATGTTACCGCGTTCATGATCGCTTTGCCCATGACATTATATGAATGAATGAAACAGTTTGATAGCTTACGTGACGCCGGGCGCCTTATTGTTTGACAAAATACGCAACGAGTGATATAGAGAAATCATGAAGCTGCAAATATAATTGACAGCAGATTAGCAGGGGCACGAGCCCACTCTTCAGTACTCAAGCAATGCGAGTACACATTTCGCGATGTATGTGTGATGAAAGGCAAAGTATCATCGGGTAATTCAGTAGCGCAAGATAAGAATGATAAAGTAATGTTTAAGGTTGCAATTTAACAGCATCTTGGTAAGTTGATAACTTGATGTGGAATGGTTGCAAAACGTTCGAGGTGTAGTAAAGTTACAAACGATGCACTCTCGCAGTATGCAAACAGAACATTTATACTTATTCAGAATGATACTACTTGCATAGTTTTATCGAATATCACTGAACACTAACATGGACCGTGTGCTAAATGAGCCAAGGTGATAATATTATCTACTTCAATCAATAGTAGTAATATCTCTTACATGTTTGCCCTTCCATGATTAAGGCTGGAAAATAAATTGTTGCACCTCTTGCTTTTAATTGAAATTCGATATTTTATTCACCACACTCGATGTATGTATTCGTACAGAACCCGAGAACAACTAACTGACCAGTAACTGCCAAAACGGCTACTGTGTCAAACTGTTGAGTGTCTGAATAAGTATCGTTGCAAGACGGTAAGGTGTGATGGCACGCACTTTGCTTATCTGATTCTTGAGCTAACTGCTTAATGCTGATACTTATGATAAATGTGAAAAAAAAAACAAAACGCTCACACAAACCACAATACTTGGGGCACATTATCTTATTCCGACAAAAGCAATGACGGTCAGCCAAGATTACCGAACGTATACTCTCGTGTTTGGTGTTTTCTCTAAATCCGGTAAAGTCGGAGTAAAGCTGGTTGTAGCCTTGAATCACGTTTCATGACCGTTTGTGATGAGGATGTCTACTTATTTGAAGTAAACCGTTCGATGAATCGTTCTCTTCAAAGCAGTATTTGTGTCAGTATCATCAGGTGAAGGTTGATAATTTTGTGGGTCTGTAGGTCGGGTAGGATAAGTTTTATTGGCGGTGGCTTTTGGAGACGTTTGGTAGGATTGTAAAACATTAAAAGCTTACGCTCGTAGTCATACCGAGCGTGGTGGGCAGTTGTAGGTGTTAATGACCTGATAAATAATATAGGCTCATACATGACGTTGTTTTGCATGATGCTCATAAAGGCTATCTGAAGATTGCAACGCTTTGAAGCATCACTAGCTGGCAGCAAATTGTAAATGACGTAGGAAACAACCAACTGCTCCCTAGTTGCATCATGCGATTGCTTTTATTTTGGATGAAATATACATACCGTAGAGCACAGTCGTAACGCCATAGGAAGGAAGACGAATAGAGAATAGAGTTTTACAAAATTATACACCGCGATACTTTATTGATCTTGAGCCATGGTGCACAAGGTGTAACGCTTTGCTTAGCTCTCTATTATACCGTGCCGTGGTGATAGTGCCGTAGTAACACGTGCAGGAGAAATCGGTGCATGTGATTCGCGTGTCAGTGCTGGTATAGTAGGTAGTATAGCTTAGTAAAACATGAAGAAATCTGTGCACAATGTCTTATCCACATCCCGAAATCTGTGAACACATCCACTTTTACGCACACACATAAACTCTTTTCTTGCGATTACCAAGGTTCACAGCATTAAATGAAATATAAATAATAAATTATAGTGACAAGCCAGCGACACTATTTTCTCCGAAAGAAAATCTTGTCGTATGTGCTTTTTTGGGATTTCTCGGGCACTTGTTTGGAAGGCACGGCATTAAGAAAACCGTCCGATCCACGATCGGTTTCTAGTTCGTCAAACTCCAAGCTCTGACTATCGCGTTCTTCTGCCGATTCCTGTTCTTCGTAAGGATTGTTCTCCGATCGTATGAAGGTGGATCGTTTGGGTAGCGAGGGTGATTTGGAAATTTTCCTACCGTTTGGTCCACTCTTGGGTCCCCCTTTCAAGCTACCGTACCCACTGTCCTGTTTGCTACTCTTCTTATCAAACGATCCGTTACGATTAATCTCCGAAGCTGGTACTGTAACTGCTGTTACCGTATTAAGGGCCCCCTTCACGAGACCGTGCGTAGCCGCGAGAAGGCTAGGCTTTCCAGAGCTTGTCGTAATTGAATGTCCATTAATGTTAGGCGCCGACCAGTTATTGTTGTTATCCCGCGCATTAATTGATCCCATCTCGCTCGGTCCGACCTGTATTGTTCCAGTCCGTGGATCGATGTGTTTCTGTGATGCTTCCTTTACGGTTGAGTTGATCTTTTTTTCCGCCCGCTCGAGTGCGGCCACGGAAGACACGTGCCCGGGAACGGCTGTTCGCGAAACAGTCGACGAGGGTGTTGCTGATCCTGAGTCATCTTCCTCTTCTTCCTCTACGATCACCGACGATTGAATCCAGTCTCGAATGCGGTTTTTCTTAGCGGCCCGATCAACTGTCGTCTCGATGCCACATTGAGCCAACGTCCCGAGAAGTTTATTTTTTTCTTCGACGCTGCTATGAAAGGAGTACATCGAAGGACATAATTCATCGGGCTCATTTTCAGCCATCTCCTTTTCGGCTGTTTTTGCAAGCCATCGATCATCTAGATATTTTTGCAAATCGCTCAGCGTCTTTAGCCGACGATCCGATCGTGGGTCCAAAAACTTTTTGAACAGTTTGCACGCCCTGGCGGAAAGCAGCTTGAATAGCTTTGGGCATCGCTTCATCGGGAACGTTAGTGTTGCCTGGTGCCATTGCTGATAGCGATTATAACGAGGATCGTCCACAGATGCTTTTTGCCATGGCAAGCAACCTGTAAGACATACGAAGCACACAATGCCAAACTGCCACACGTCGTGAGCCGTATCAGTCCTGGATGTCCGCAAAAACAAAACCAACAACAAATTGACAGTTGTAATCATTGAGTGCGGTTATTGAAAGGGTACTTACTCACTTGTATTTATCATCCGTTTTCACTAACAACACTTCGGGAGGACTGTACGGTAGCCACTCGTTTCGCCTCAGTACCTCCTCGCCGAGTTTCCTCGATTCACCAAAGTCGCATAGCTTGATGCGAGCAAAGTCTGATCGAAACACTAACACATTGTCCAGTTTGATGTCTCGATGGATGAGGTCTCTGAAAACGCAACGACAGTCATAATTAAGGGAGTGCTGAAATAAAATTGCGAACCGATCGTTTTCTCACTTTTGATGAATGTAATCGATCGCTGACGCTAGTTGTCGGGCAACACGCTTTGTGTGCAGCTCGCCGATTCCACTGTCCGACACGTTTGAGGTTAGGTCTCCTGTAAATGTGTTGGGAAAACATCAAAGAGAATCGTGAGCGGTCTTGCATTTAGTGCTGTCATGTAGCGTTACCTAATGGTGCATACTCCTGGGTGAATACGTAAAACCCGGCTGTTTCGAAAGCGACATCATAAGTGGTAACAATATTTTTATGCTGTCCCAGCATAAGACTGAAGTGAAATTCCTTGTAAAAATCTGTCAGCGAGACGAACGGTTTTGGTAGCAGCTTCAGTACCATCTCCGTGTCGGTAGCACGATGTTCTACGAGTAGTATTTTCCCAAACCATCCTTCGCCGACAATTTGTAAGATGTCAAACTCGTCAGACAGGACCACTTTATCAAGTTCGAACTCGCGAACTTTGTGGATGCTTCCACTAGATTTCTTCGAAGATGCCATAATGGTTGACGGTTTCTGTTTGTCAACTAACTAAAATACCAACCCAGAGCGAGGCTGAGCGGACTTCATTTTGTAATCATTATTTCGATACTTTCAGGGTTCTTAGCTGTTTTTGGGACGCGTTTTTGTTTCAAACGGTTCAACCAACATAGCTTTAAACGTGTGAATCATGTAATAACAAAGAGCAAAATAAAAAAAGAAAAGTTAAGAAAAGTAAGAAAACAAATCATGATAATGAGGAAAGAAACTAACATTCTTATCGTTTATTTATCAATACGTCCTTTGTACGGTCTCTGAAGGACACATTTAGTTACGTTGCACACGAGTTTGTTCATAGTGTGGTAACAGTGAGAGAAAGTAAAGGAAATATAATTCTTTAATTTAATCAACAATGTGTGTTATTCTGTAGGATGGACATGAAACTTAGCATGGGAATAAAACTACGACCGCTTCAAACGTTACATGGGAAAAAGCAACAGAAAGTGTTATTTTTGTGCTAAACTGTGTCATATGCCATATCAACCCGAAGCTTCCTATTTTTAATTCCGGGTACCTCCAATGTTCATAGATTATTGATATGAGACGAGCGTTATGATCAAAGCTAACAGGTGATGATGGTGAATGTGTGTGTGTATCGGCTTATTTTTGCACCCTCAATACTTATACGGCTATGGTGGTATAACTGCTTTGTATCTGGGAATATATGTTGTGGCATTCCGAATACAAAAACAAACAATATTTTCTATGTCTTACGAAGACTTTGAATAGTCCTGTTTTGCTTGATTTGATGTAGTCTATCTACGAAAAACGAAACGAATTGATAGTTTTCACCTATTAGCTGATTTAACTATAGATGTAAAGCTTATTTAACACTTGATCACTATGATTTTCAGATCAATTATGTTATCTGCTGACGTAGTAGCATTCAATTGTGTTGTGCTTTGTGTTTTGTTATAATGGATATGTGTTAACAGTTTAAGATAACGGTAATTTATTACAAAGATTGTCATATTGTTTTGTTTACTTAGTGTATTGTTTTTTAATTCGTTGATGCGTCCTTCAAATAACCAAGAGTGTATTTCATTTGCGGGACATGAACATTAATTATAGTCGTTGATGAACCAAAACATATACACAATTAATTTATTCACTTACTCTGTGCTATGTATGTGTGTTCCAATATAGTTACTAAATCCAAGTCAAAAAATATGTGTATGAACACTTTCACTGTATGATTTTCAACACTTTTTTTCTTTTGACAAAATATTCTCACGTTTTATTGTGTAGTCAATAATAATCAAAGCATTCGCACAATGGGTTTTCCTTCACAAATAATTGCATCGCTGATGTAGTTTTCATTATGGTAAATTGATTCCGGCACTTGAACGTGATGTTAGCACTCTCTAGCACTGTGCACCGGAACTGTAAGTAATCTTAGTGTTTAGTCACTTAAACGCAATATTGCTCTTCGTGTACGGGAACCAGGCCATACCGCGAACCGGTCCATATTGTTGTGAAAAGCCTTTTCTTACTCCCCTGAACTCTTGGGTGTGGTTTATTACTTTACTGAGCAATTCAGTACCAGCAAAGAAGCGACACGCCGTTCATATCGGATACAAGTGATTTTTCATCACATCAACAGCAAGTGCCGTTGTGGTCGTAATTGCAAACGTGGAAATGTTGGTATCGTTTTGACATTAAACCATCTCACGGGGCCCTGTTTTCACGAGGCAGTATGATGCCTGCTGTGCGGCTGCAGCTGTGGTTGCGCCGAGCTAATGATTTTCTAAATTTATATATCACTAGATTTTTACACAACCGTTGTTCACTCGGGCCGGCGTCGCCAGGAGAGCAATGAAGATAGCGGTTTGTGATGATAACTGAAGCAACAGCGACATAGAACGTAGCTAATCATTATCAGATCGTTGGTTTTCTTTTAGTTAAGAATAACGAAGAAACTCGGAAATGTCTTTGTTAGTTTTCACTATTCACGAACGACGGATGATCGGCAAAAACGTTATATCTCGAGTAAACGATGAGTACTACTGAGTACGATGACGATCGCGATCATAGCTATTCGGTTGGTTTAGTATGTTTCGCTCGCAAACTCGAATGGTGAATAAATGCTCTCGTTCAATGTTTCGCTCTCATCCAAAGCTATTTTTGAATATCGTATCGAAATCTCTGTGTTTCAACACTTTCGTTCGTACAAGTGCATTTGTACCGAAAAGAAATTCTTTAATTTACGCTATTCGATGCGGAAGTAGGTGATCATAAACAATAAGTCGTACCTTGTTATGCTAAATGAGATAATGAAGCAATGTGAAACTCGGCTGAAGATCGCTGTACCTTATTTTATGATCATCGTCAGACTAACTGCTGCTCTTGTCTGGAAAATTAAACTTAGATTCATATCGAATGGCAATCGTAAGGGATTTGTCGTATAAGACGGAACTATCTACATAAAGGAAATTGAGATAGAGCTGCTTTACACAAAGCAGAATATAGATAAATGAAACATTTTGTGTTTGGTGGGATGGAAAAATATGTGCAGATTATTTTCTCCTGTCATTAATAGGAAACTAAAAAACAAATAAAAGAGAAATTAGACAAAACTTTTCAAAAATAGACAAGCCGTTTTGTCACAAGTGTAAATGGAGGCGCCCAATGGCTTAATAATGATGATGACAATATCGATCTTCGATATCTGAATAACTGTTAGAAATAATTTATGCAATCTATGGTCTATCGGCATATTTGATAAAGCTTTTGGTTTACTCATTTCGTAAAATTTTGTGACGTAATCGAGTTCCAAAAATGTATCCATCATCTTAGATTCAAGTACGATCAAGTAGTGAGTAAATGATAAAGGAGTACATCCATGCATAAGACTCCAGGAACAATTGTTCCCACCTAAAACTGACAGCCAATAAAATTGAAAACCTTTAGCAACACCAATTTCTGGCTACCGGCGAGGTAGATATGAAAACTGACGCACGAGGATTATCTACTCATGACGTCCCTTGGCGATGGATGTTCACTTTAAGTTCTTTTGTTGAAAAATGTTCCGTTGATTATAAACACGACACTGATTGTTTAAAACATATTTTTGGCAGGTGGTGGTTTGGTGGTGGTTTGGCAGGAGTGTCGAGACATTTAGACGAGATCGGTACCGTTCTTTACACGACAGGACCGGACATCGGATTCCATCTGTATCGTTCCTTCGTAGTGATGAATGATTATCTAACACCATGTAATAGATTAGTCTAATAAGCCTTTACGTATGGTATCCATGACCAAAAACAGGCTATAATGCCAAGAAGAAGAAAACATAGGAACCTTTCAAAGTATGATTGAATTAACTCATTACTTTTTAATTCTTGAAGAAAGCGCCCTTTTTGTTCCCACACGTTAATTCGTAGCTCGTTATAAATTAAGAGTTCTATCGATATAATTTATTTTATCGCGAGAGACAAACATTGGGGAATGTGGAATTGAATTGAAATGTATTGCAATGATTCAAGCATTAGGAAAAACCAATTACTTAAACGGCTGAAAAAATACTTGCTTAACCATTGACGTACGCAGAGAAGTGTGAGGACCGATTGCACATTCTGTTTTTTTTTTTTTATTTGTCTTTGACTCGTTTGGTGTTGTGTACCTACTTACTGTTTGAACCTGTTGGCATTGAAGCGCTGTGAATAAATAAAGCAAAATTGTTACACAAACTATTATCATACCTTATCTTATCATGCATTGCTTATTATTGCAATTGGTGTTAATTGTATAGCTGGACAAGCTATTTCGAGTGCTTTTAAAATCTTGACTGGGTAAAAAATTGTGAATCGTAGCGGCGAAAGTAATAGAACTTATCATATGAACGAGAAGAGTTTGCGCCTATCGCTAGGCAATTCGCATAGCATGAACATGGGTTGGATGTATTTGATGTAAGGGTGAGATCAATTAGTTGTTCGTTTATAGAATACTGGAATAATTGGGGATAACTCTGGAGTGCCAATGAGGCTTTGCGTCTGCCTGCCTTCAATGCCTAGAATGAGAAAACGATATCCGAATTTCTGCAACATATTTTAAAATTGAGCTTTTTGCTAACTTATCAGCTAATAAAGATAATTTGTAGCGTCAAAAACTACGAGTTTCTGGCTGTTCTCGTCAGTTTTTCTAAAGCTGAAGCAATCATTCACTCGTTAGGCTGAGGAAGTTATTTTAACAACAATATGAAACCGATGAAAGCGAAACCGAAAGCTTTATTAACATTATTATTATTACGAAACACGATTGAATCTTAATAATTTGAATTTTCAATTCACAATTTAGCATACACTCCAAAGAGGTCATTTCATTCTAGCGGGCTTCATGAAAATTTTCTATCTCATTAGCATAAATGCACAGAAGATTTGAAGATTTTAATAGTAATAATAAGCCAACATGATTGAGAGATTTGTCATTTATGACTTCCATGTTGTGAATTTACCCGTAACAGGATAATCAGTCCTCAGTCCTCTGCCGTTTTAAACCAGTGCCACGATCTCCTCGGCCACCGTGCTGCTCATTTCATTATTCATTTAATTGTTAATTATTCATTTAGTTGTTATTTCAATTATTCAATTCATCAATTGTTTAATTTTGATATTATCAGATGGTTGCAACTCTATTTTTATTTAAAAGACCTAGTCCAAAATCTCATTCGGATCATCTATGATGTTAGAAATGGCCAGAGACTGTTTTGCCATAGACGAAAAATAAATTGTTAAGTTACATGGTGCATATTCAACGTAAAACGTTAAATGTTTTGGAATGAAATATATAACGGTAACCTTAAACCACCTGACCTTCTTATTCGGTTCGATGCAATACAATATGTTTGATCTAAATTCATTTACTAAATGGAAGATAGTGTGCTACGTAAGAAAAATATCATTCAAATCTATGAAGCATGCATTGCCATCAGTGTTCCACTAATGAGATTGCTCAATAATTAGTTTTGTAGATGGTTTCGAAACCGTGGATGTGTGTTCCACTTGTCAATGAAAATAATTTATTTTGCTTTTGACATCAATCGTATTGCATCCTCCGTAGGAGTCGTGCATGACTGTGGCACAAATACATACCAGAAATGCAATCTAATAACCTACCTCCGGACATATGCACGGATTAGGTTCTTCAAAAATGATGTGCTAGTCATTTGGATATTTGGTTTACGCTAATGGCAAATAAAAGTGAAACTAGAAACATCACTTCTATGCAAACTACCAATTGATGATTAAACAGCTTTCGAAACTGGTTTTAATGGTATGAGCTCTGCCGGGCGGTACTGGTGGCTGCAGACGAATAAAACTGAAAAAAGTAGAACCACCTTTCATTGATCGACCATAGGCAAAAGAAAGAATGTTTTGTTGAACTGTTAGTTTGAACAGATGGGTTTTGTTTGATTCTCGTCGTTTGAATGATCTACCGGTTGGCGAGGGTACATTCAACAGAAAAAGTTGTTCAATTCTTTTAGGTCACAGTTTCGAGTGTAGGCTTTAGTGCTTTTGGTTGTGTATCGACAATTTGTTAGGTGTGTGAGCATGTTTGATACCTTCCGGTTGTATTTTACAATGAGAAACTTCGAATCGGAGGCAAAGACAGGATCATTGTGGTGGTGACTACGTCAACAAATGTGAAGTGGGTCACACTGATAGTGAGATCTTCCGAAATTCATCCCATAAAAGCATTCGCTTCTAGAGTGACCAAGTCATTATTGTGAGAAACGGTGGAGATACGATAGAGTTCGCGCATAGAGCGTGTAGTGTTTTGTTTCGCAAAAATGGGTGCACATTTCTATCGCAGCAGGCTGGGACAGTTTGTGTTGATGTCTATCATAGCGTCAGCGTTGAAGATGACAGTCGTTGCACAAGATGCTAGTTTTTATACAAGCTTAATCACGTTTGCGGTTCACAACAGGTAAAGGCACTACGAAATTACAATTTTGATCCTAGAAAAGTCTTGTGTAAAAATAGGCCACTTTTAAAACTGTGCTTTTATGTTTGTTTGCATCTGTGGGGGTTTACAGTGAGCAAAACGTGACTACGAACGTTGCCTCGGACTTTGAGGATTTCGAAGTGCTGGGCTGCAACAGTTCGGATCCGTTTGCCGTCATAGTACACGGATGGAAGGAGAGTTGTCAGACGGAATGGCTGGTGGACATGATTGGCAATCTATCAAACGTACGGCGTGGTTGTATCTATTGCATGAATTACAACAATTTCTCCCGCCACGATGACTACTTCGGTTTGGTGCGCCAGTTCTTGCCAATATCGGAAGTGTTGGTTACGAAGCTGCACCAGTTGGAGAAGTTTGGATACGATTTCGATGATGGTTACATGTTTGGATTCAGTTACGGTGCCCATCTGGCGCTCGACTCGTTAAGACGGTTTGGCCCTGGCAAGCTGGCTGCCCTGGATGGTGCGTATATGATTGATGGACAGATCGTGAGGGCAAAGGCTTAGCAAGTGTTGTGACATGATTTGTGTGTGTGTGTGATCAATATCGTTTCCGTAGTTTGTGAACCAGCTGGCCCCGGCTTCGATGGAGAGCAGCAGTATCGCGAGAAGGATCCGAAAGAAGCGGCAAAGAATGTGCAGTGCATCCACACAAGCGACAACTACGGTACACACGAGCGCAAATGTCACCAGAACTGGAATCTGGGCAGATGCGGTAAATCGCAGGACGCAGCCGGTCCATACCCCAAGGGTTCACATGGGCTTTGCCCATACATGTACAACAGCGCGTTCAAGCATGACTTTTTGGCCATGCCCAACAAGCAAAGGTGTGATACGAAACGCCTTGCACCAGCATGGCCAAAAGGATTCCGGATGGGTTACTTCATGGACCGCAAAAGGTGAGAATGCCAAGAATGGATTATTTCGTAACAATCATTGATTCATTTCTGCCGACCTTCTTCGGGAAACTTTTCCCTAATGGAGTCCTGTTTTTTGGTCACTTCAATCCGGATGAAAAGGATAGGTTTGACTGAATTTTTATTGTCATTGTTTGACTTTTTTTTGCTTTTACAGCGACGTGATTGGTGATCTTTTTGCGGCCACCTCGAGGGAATATCCGTACTTCGACAATACCTTCGCTAACGAAGTCAATGAAGTTTAATTAGTTAGCGAAAGGATGCAGGACTTCTGCCGGGGTACATAGCATCCGTGCCGAATTAGTAACATCCCGTGAAGAGGCCGAATTAGTTTGTCATATTTTTTTTGTAAAGATGTTTATTACGATCCCGATTCATTTTCACCTTGTTTCGTGCAGTGCAGTGAAAAGAGTCGAAAATATAAAAGAAACCCTTACCTGAGTATTCCTGAGTAGTCTTTCCTTCTGGGTTGGTTCTTTTATAATTAGATTTTGTTTGTCGTTTGTCACTTGGTTGTTTACTGGTTGGTGTCGTGTCGTTAATGTACTTCACAGAAAATGAACGAATTGAAATGTAATTATAAGTATCCAAAATGAACACATGGCAAAAAGGGTCATAACAGGATAATCAAACATTTGGTAAAAAAAAAAAACTTAGCTCCCTCTAATAATTTGCAAAAACTTATTCAATGCTGAAAAAAAAATTGTCGAGGTTCAAACCGCGTAAAATATTATATGAACAACTTTGGTTCTCCTTCACACTTTGCTCACTGTCCAGGAGACAACCAGGGGCTTTTGGTTTGTTCTGCTTGGATTGTTGGATGAACGTTGAATTTTGGGTCGATAGAAATTGATCCAATTATCACATCGTTCGGAAGACCATCCGCTAATTCGACACGCGAGTAAGTTATGGATTCCATTTAACAATACTTAAAACGAAGTTTTAGCCAATTTGTGAAAAAGAAAAGAAGAAAAACTCCAAATGAAAACTTTCACGTTCGTACGCATGCAGCAATCGAATGAGAATAATCAAACGAATCCTTTGGTAACAAGGAATCGGTCGGAGTGTGTTGCAAGTGTTGCAGTGCTGCTGGCCGACAGCGATCGTTATCGGGGTTGTAGGTTATTTATTTCGGAAATAATGTACCTTTTCGACGAGCGTAACTGTTTCCTGTTTCCGATCTGCTGTATGTATGTGAACAGGCATGCAGGCAATAGGAGGATGTGATTGTACAGATTGGCGATAAAGGGATAGGATGAGGATTCCCGCTTGTAATAGAACACTTTGGTTGCGGATGTAACCGAGCCAATAGAAACAATAGTTTAATGATGGTTGGGAAAATTCACAGACCCCAACAAACAGGGCTTTGAGCGCTATAGAACGAATGTTACGCATATCGTTTTGGTATTTTGTTTGGAAATGGCTGTACGTTCGTTATTTTTAATAAAAATGTAATGTTTTAGAATGTAATGGCAATACTGTGAAGGTAAAGAACAATTGTGTGTTGCAAAACTGTTTCTGTCCTTAAACCAATTACGATACAATATGGGTTTTACTGTAAAATTCCGAAGTTATCTACACGTACTCCAATCTCTCACGAGCTACATTTAAAGATGGCCTAGAGCGCCTTGGGAACAGTTGGTGCGAGTTGGAGTGATTTTGCAACGACTTTCTAGGGCAAAAATGGAAGAATGGGGTGCATCTGTAGATTCTCCTCCGCAGTTCTGGAATGCTACCGCCATGCTGTGGTATGTATGTATAGGTAGGGGGGAAGATTTGCTAATAGTTTCAAGCAGAATATTTATGTTCTTCTATAATAGTAGTTGAGCTCTTGTACAAACGATTTTCGCACTGAATCAGTAAAGCCAAGTGATGGCATTGGAGTGGGCAAATGCTTAAAGTTAGCTCTGCACATTTCCTCGAAAAGATAGATGTTGATACCTGTGTGCGTGGGTATCGGAACATTTCGTACAGCATGAACGTACACCTTGCAGCTATTGAGAAACTATTAAAGACATTCCAGTGGTGTTGAAACCGCAGGATAAGTGGTGAGGCTTGTGGCGAGCAGATATTATGCCATGTTTCAGTAAACTTCCGTCACATCCATTTGCAGGAAGTTAGCAGGAGTGTGTAAGGCAGTAACTTTACAGTAATCGAACGGTTTCTAGGACGTGAGGAGAGATGTATTAAGCCGTCCTTTCAGAGTGTTGGGCTCAATTAGTGTTAAAGTTGGGCGGCAGATGTTTTAATAAGCATAGCCAGTGGAATGTTGATGAATTAATTCGTGGTTAAGTGTTTGGTCAATTTACTTTTACAATACGCACAAAAAGGTTTAGCAAAAGCGCATGATAGTTTTGTTCTCGGAGAAATGTTTCGGTTACTATAATTGGTTAGTGAAAATTATTATAACAAAATTATTTTCTTCTATGGCATCACATAACCTCGAGAGGTCTTGTCCTGCCATTTATGGCTGCCGTCATTTAAACTTATCTGCACAAGTATAGTCATTCCTGCCGATAGTCCTGGGGTTCCGGTTCGGATAGGAAGCGATCTCCACCCCTGCCTATACTATGTGAACATAGAATAAAAGTAATTTTTAATATTCAGCTTTGGCTATATACGGTACTAACGTCCCTTTCACAGCTCTGATACGACAGTTTAATCAGTATTCTTCACAGCTTGACTTCGCGATGGCCGTGTCTTCACTTACAAATGTTGTGTGCAGTGTACAGTGTTATTAAATAGCATTATTGTTGTATTAGATGATTTTTGTATTAAATAGTTTTCTATGCATGATATAAACATTAAATTTTATGTTTTTGAAGTTTGAAAAGCTAATAAAAGACAAGCTGCATGTTGTAGACAGTTAGTCTACGAATTGGAAGAATATTCTACTTGAGAGTTTATCAATCGACTATGTACGTTATAGATATAGAGCTCGTGTCTGCAATTCCATGCCATGTGCCAAGTATCGTCTATAGCTAAAAATAATGTGCGGTAATTGAATTGCTCGGTGGTTTCGTAAACCATCAATTGTTTTGTATATAAATTCTGTTTGGGGCTTATATCTTTGAAACGTCGTCTGTCAAATTACCCTGAATGACAGGAAACATCTTAATTGAAATAATTTGATTGCAACGATAGGGAAAACTTTATCCATGTTCGATCAAAGAATTGATTAAGTTCAATGCCTTTAAGATTGTAAATAACTTATTAAAACGTTAGTTTATTTTTTTATTATGTCGGCTACGTTGCCTTATTGTCTAAAACGTTAGTTTTCGGTTATAAATACTCAGGCACATTATACCGAAAGGCAAAATTAATAAGAAAACTAGTTTATTGTTGGTAAATGTTTAAGAATACAGTTTATGCCAAAGTAACAATAAGTAGGTCATGTAAATTCATTCGTCGACATCATCATTGACATCGCAAAAACGATTCGAACGATAACAATGTATTCTGGTATAAAAAAAAAATTAAAAAAAACATACAACGGCCATTTTTGGCTTCCGTGATAATTGTATGCTAAATAGATGGCGAGTGGCAGTGTTGCATGTGTTGGTGAGTATATATCATGCAGAATTTCACATCTAATGCACATTTAGAGTGAATATTTCAAATATCATAGACAGCAACTTAGGTAACTTGTAAAAGAGCATTAACTACAAAATAGAAAGTATCACTTAAAGAACAATACATATAATCAATATGTAAAATGTGAAACAAAATGTAATATTGTTGATATATGCAGTGTGGAGCGGTTCGATGGCCGAATAGAATGAAGCGCCGGTCTTCAAAAAGATAGAACCGAGTTTCGAATCCCATTCGGACCGAGGTTCGAATCCCATTCGGGCCGTTCCCCCGTACGCAGGACTGACTTTCCTGTTGCGGGTACTTTCAAGTCACGGAAGTCAGAAATGGCAGGCCAAGACCTCTCGAGGTTGTAGAGCCATAGAAGAAGACTGTTCACTGGCTAAGTAGACTACTATAGCAGGCCAATATTGCGAAGCAATTGCATCGCCAGACTAATTGCCTCCGCTACTACTACAATGGTTATTGCAACTTTTGGAATTCTAACTAGCCAACATCACTGTACCTTATTGTTTTTTCAGAGAGTTCTATCGTGGTAGCAATCTGTAAGAAAGAGCACTTCAAGTGTAACGGCGTAGAAGATCCACTCTGAAAATTAAATAGTATTTCGGATTACCCAAATATTCATACATCAGTTCTATTGAGCGAAATCTACTTGTTCATCCAGGAAAACAGCGTAAAGGTAAAGAATAATTATTCGTCTTTTATTTGCCATGCATAATCTGTTGTATAAAAGAATAAGTAAATGAAAACAAAGCAAAAGACGGTCGAATGCTACCAGTTTCCCAATTAACTTAATCCGTTGGTAGTTTAAATGAAAAATTGTACTCAATTTGCACAATACAACAAATGGAATGAGAGCTTCCAGGAATATTAATGAACTATAAGCCTTTAAAGCAAGCAAGTGCGAATGAAACAAGCAAATCAAAGGGGAAGACAAGTGTGACGCATAGACACAGAAATGAGTACAGTGAAAGGGAAATACGACTCGGAAGTGTAACCTGGTGTAATGAATTAACAGAAGTATTAACATATTAAGACAATTTATCGTTATTTCAGCGAAGCCTAGAGACGTTTGCTGCTATTCGCCTGTGGAAATTTTTATCATCGTTGCCAAATAGAAGAGACGCGAGGGTGGAGTAAGAAAGTACAATCTTATAAAACATTTGCATATTTTTGCATATTTATTCGTCTTGCTTTCACCTTTGGATTTCCATCATATCATGCTTTTTGTGTTTGCAAACAAATTACGTTACTTTTCAAGTCCCATGTTTTACGTTGGTTTGAATTTGCTAGTTTATCTATCGTTGTTAATTTGAATTTAATGTACATGTACTTTGTTGTTAGTTCATATTTGACGATTATCGTCAAAAGGTTTAGCATGCATTTGGTGCGTGCATGTGCCAAATATATCGGCGGAATGCCAATATATAGCCAATACTTTTTCATCCGCATACTTTCAAATGAGCATGACCAATATAATCGCATTTCGTACGAATAAAAGAGCATTTTAAATAATTTCGGTAACAAAAACATTGATATAACTATGTTAACATACTATATACACGCCATGCTTACCCTTTTTTTTACACATTTATGTTTTGCATCCTGTTTTACAGTCAGCTAAAGTGAAGACTGTTGTTACTTTAAGTAATGTCGTTTATTATTGCAATGTTTTGGTTTGGCTGTCCGGTGTGATTTTAGTCTCCCCGTTATCTATAAAAATATTACTATATTCTGGTACGTTTTCATTGGATTGCTTTCTCCAGTACGACATGCCAGGTTTAGGTAAGCACGGTATTTTGTTTTCGGAATGTACTCTCAGTATGTTGTAACTGAGCTTAAAATATATGGACACTCCTCAGTTATCGGTTTTATGTTCCAATACTGTTCAAACTGTCCGGTTGACCATACCAAATATGCAACATAAACATGTATAAAATATAATAAAGACAGGCAAGTAAATGTACAATAGTGTGGATATTTTTGTAACAATTTTCATATTTGCTATCTTTCATTATTTATCCGTTATTTATTGCCTAGTGCTGTAAATGGTATGGAACGTCGTATTTAAGTACATCGAATTGGTTTACTGATGTTATAGTTTAAATCAGTATATAGCTGGTTACAGCCTTACCATGAAGGGTTAACATGGCTTATGATCGCATGCCTCCATGATATGTAATGAAAACTATGGTAACTTCTTCGGCCATTTCGTTCTTTTCAGATGCCTTATTAGTTTGACAGATTTCTAACACATAAACGGAATCATTTACAGAAACCAGATTGAATCAAAAGTTTGAAAAGTAACCCTAACCTAACAGTCAACTGTAACTATTTGAAACAAATTTGCATTAATGCATCCGAACTACCTTTCACGTTAATGATCCTAGGCCTACTATGGTGGTGGACGCATAGGTTGTTAGAAATGTTTATGTGCAGATTTTAAGGTTTTTAAGAGTGCTTCACATACACATGTACATGGACAGGTTTCAGGAATCAGGATCACCGTGGAAAGGTGGATTATTACCCTTTTTCACTACGATAAAGCTGACTATTATCTCCCGACGGCTAGTTTAAACAGCAGGAAGAAGAAACTCCTGATAACAAACCACAGATCCACGGCTTGAAGTATAATTGGAAAGGCACACGATCGCTGATAGATTCCGAACGGATTGGCGGTACCTGGAAGAAAAACACGGACATAACAAGTGGTATTAAAATAAGGTTAGTTATTTGTAAATTACATTCTGCGTAAAATCGTGAATAAGATTGGACGGATTTTAATGTTTTTTTAAGCTCTTGCGTTGAAGCATATTTTCAAGGATCAACATACGTTTTGATAATACTGCGTGTAGTATTGTTTATCTGGTAGTAGATTTCCCAGTAAGGGATAGTATAAGGGCTTACGCAGCACTATCAACGTTCTATGTAGTTTCTTACAGTTATCGATATCATCGTTTAGATGGGTGTTATTTTCGCAGCGGAGATCTCTGACGAATTATATGGAAAAAGAAGCGAAAGATACAAGCAGATTCACACGTGTATCTGTAAGCAAGAAAGCTAAATGGAGCTTGTGTGGCGAGCAACGGTTCGTTTAACCGAGGCAGCGTTTTATAGTGGAGGCAGGTTTGATGCTAGAGGGCGCTGGGACATAGAAGCGACGATTTATCGCGAACGCCACTTGGCCCGTGGACCCCAAACCGAGGTCTGAGCCGAGAACGAAAATCAATTTCTTTGCAGCTTTGACCATGCGACCATACAAAAGTTTATTTTACCCAACTACGACGACACAAGTCACACGCCAGAAGCCGCTATTAAAGAGTGTGAATAAAAAAATGTTAAAAATTCGTTGACATCGCGATTTATTTTTATTCGAGAAAAGGAGTGATCGCTGGGCGCGATCTTTGTTGCTGGACACTCGTCTGGAGCTCGTCTTGATGTTCGAATATAAGCATGTAAGTGCTTTCGGTAAATAAAAAAAAATAATACAAATTCATGTTTCTCCCGCATACTCGCAATCCTCCAAGGGAAGATTAGATACCTTTTCTGTGACTCGGTGAAATCTGATGGACATAAGAGCGATAGCCAATATAATGGACACATGTAGTGTAAAGTTTTCACGGAGCGGTCCGGTGGCCGAGTATATAGCAGTGTCGGTCTTCAAAAGGCAGGATCGGGGATAGAATCTAATTTGGACTGTTTTCCGTACGCAGGATTTACCAACCTATTGCAGGTAATTTCACGTCATAGAAGCCAGAATTTGTAGGACAAGTCCTCTCTATGTTGTAAAGTCTTAGAAGAAGAACAAAGTCTCAATTTATTCTCTAGAATTGTGAGAGATCGTTTTGGGTCAATTGGACCAATTCGCTTAAAACATATGCTTTTCGATCATATTTTGTAAGTAGCTATGAGCACCGTTCGTTCGTTATGTAAATGTAATGAATTAAAAAATGTTTAAAAACTTAAATCGTTCTCAAGGAATTCAGTAGAATTTGAAAGAGATTTGTTACACACTAAGGCCTAACTAGGGTGCTTACTATATAACTAGGGTGCTGTAAACTGAGGTGTTGTAATACTACAATGGTGGTAGTAATACTACGGATTCAAAACCTCTTGAAGGTCAACAAAGGCTCTCCATACCCTACTTCGACTCAATACGTCCTCGACGAATATATCTCGGTAACATACCGTATACCGTATAGAACGGTAACATGTCTCGCCAAATATCTGAGCGTGGGTATACGGGGCAACCCAACCTCTTCGGAAGATAGGTGATATGGCTAAATTGAGCAGATGGGGACAGCTAGCGTCTGTTCTCCATGTTAGGTGCGACAAGCTATCCTTACTCTCCTGACTTCCTACAGGACTTTATATAGCTAGGAAGCGTAGGTCCTCCGACGAGACAGGAGGTTGGGGGAGAGGCCTTGCAAGCCACCTTCAATGTTACCGCAACGAATGACAACCAAGAAATTTCCAATCGGAGCAAACGATACCGACCAACGCAACCGAAAAAGGACTACGGTTGGATTCCTGGTCATAGGTGAGATGCGAAAGCGAGTGCTCGGATAGTGGCCGATCAACGAACGGATGTGCAGGTTGAGGATCCGT